>JABBWF010000481.1:0-22377 GCA_016647645.1 Suillus variegatus
ATGCATGTAGGGCAAAGAATTTTCAAATTCAATTTCGCTAACACAGTTGCACTGGAAGGGCAGGCATTTTAGGAAGGATGTGTACTCGAGTAGGGTGAGGTGTTGGATGGAAGCGAGGAAAGCATATCCATGGACAGACCCCATGAAGGGCCACCATGAATGAGAGAAACTACCCAATAACGTCAAACTTCTCATGCTCCAAGGAAGCAGAGAGTTTTTGTGGTCGACATTCAAATCGACATCGGAGTTACACGCGTGTTTGAGGCATTTTGAAAGAAGATTTAGATCCTGAAAGCTGATTGCGAGGGATGATGCACCGAGAATGACTGGAGCGAGCAGACTGATATCAAACTCGCATTCAAGCTCGGGCATAGGAAGGGGAAAGTAGGGACCTGGGATTCGCACAGGCCACCGAGAGCCTCCAATTGACATCCTATGCACGCAAGATGCGTAATCAAAAATTAGATTATGTTGTTGATCGATATATGTTCTCTGCATACGCAGAGCTCGTACGAAAGCGAGTAGGTGGCGAGGTGTCGACAGTAATACTGTGTAAAGAAGTTCAGGCAGCACAGCGCGCCTGACAATTTTGGAGACTTGGCATAGTGAAAGGGCGGATGAGTATAGGTCTCGGGTGTAGGGGGTATGTTGAGCAAAAGGTGGTTGTGCCACATGCTTGAAGATGATGAGGGCGAGCTCAGTTGGAAGGTCGTTAAATCTAAATGAAATGGGAGTAGGAGGTTGCATGATGTGCGAGTAAGCTGAAGGGCTGGTTTGACTCCTTTAATTAGCTGTGGCTAAAAATGACGTCAAGGTGCGTCACAGCCGCGTCAAAGTAGCTACCCCTAGTAGAACTATATAGTTCAACCCTTCGCAAGGCCCATCCGCGTGTCCATGGCTGAAAGTCGAGCAGCAAGTAGTATTATGCAGTGATCGTAGTCGTAAAAAGAAATGGTCGCCACGAAGCCCGAACCCACACACCACCCTATCTTGGACGTGCACGTCTATACAAGTACCATACACGTAACTAGACTCGTTGTGTTTTCAAGTGATTCCCTGCGTAGGTATTGAACTTATTGAACTATCAGAAACGGATAACTTTTGAGATAGGGGGTAGCACTCACTACGCATTCCTCGAAGACGACACTGGAATTTATGATGCCCTCGTACACACTCTTAGCGACAATCTGCGGCAAATGCACCGATGGAGCATCATCAATGGCGCCCTGTATCACCTGCTCATTCCGAGACGGAACGTTGACATCCGCAACTGTAGCCTTGAAGCGGGTCGCTTCTCTGACGTACGAAGCTCTAAGGTGCATAAGTCTCAGTGATACGAAAATCCCAGAGCTCTTTTAGACCGCACCTTGTTGACAATAGCTGCAGTAACTGTGCATCAATACTGTCCAACTGTACTCGAATTTCGTCTAGCGAAGAACAGCATGTCGTTCCGTTTGCGAATTGGATCGTTGGCTCGCCCCATGGTATGGTACGGTTGGCAGTGGAGGATGGTATGGAAGGGAGAGGGTTGAAATAACATTTTTCAGAAGGGTCTGAGGTCCGGCAGGACGCCGCCACGACGAGACTGATGATTTGAAGAGCAACAAGGAAACCTAACATTCTGGTTGAAGTGGATTGTTGGTTTCTTTGGAGTTTTATACCGACAACTTCGCGCGAAAAATCAGATTGATGGACCTGTGACGTGTAAATCTTACCTATCGCCCGTTCACGGTAGCTTGGTGAGTCGACGTGGCGTATAGTTGTGGTTTGACTAGCGTTTATACCGAACACCCGTTCATAATGACGGCCAAAGGACGTTAAGCCCGATTAGGTTCAAATTCAAATTCAATAGATTCTGCATATTCAAACCTCAAACTCCCATCCAGCGTCAAATAGTGCGGCCGAGCTCTTAGTAACGACTGCCCACTCCGGCAAGAAAAGGAGCACTTCCTCCAATGATGGAATCTTGCCCCCAGTACGCCCCCCACCAACCGTAGCGCTTTCATACTCTGCCCAACCACAGCTCACGCGTCCCGTAGCCTTCTCATCCTCGCTTCCAGCAAAATCAACGTCAACTTCAAACTCCTTCTCCCAATCCCGACTCCATAGTCGTATTTGTTCGAGCCCGTCTTCAGGCACCTCAGAGCCCCCTTGCAGACCTTTTCCGCCGTCACCAGAAAGACTGAATCTTTTCACGCGTTTGCCCGCGAATTCGAGAGTGCAGCTTCGAGTATTCAATCCTTGTACTTTGATACGCGCGCTGTTCGGTCCCGTACGCTTGATGGATGTCGTCACCCACTTCTCCAGGGAGGACGTAGGGCCCTGTCCATAATGACGCTTGTTTCTACCCGGAGAAGGCACAAACGCATCCCCAACTTCCCATTTACACGTTTGCAGGCCGAGCTTGTCTGGCGCATTTGTACAATTGATGGGTTGATCAAATGCAGACGGGAATCGGGGGATGATCGCGGTCGACAGGAATTGACGAGGCCCAGTTAGTGCAGTAACCACGCGAGACGTGTCTAGGTCCACACTTTGAGCGAAATAATCTTGAGCGGTGTTTCTTGCGAGAATGGGAATGCAAGGTAGGTGTAGAGTGTCGACAGGATGAAGATGATGAGAATAATACCGTTCAGCCAGCGATGCATGTTCATACTGAATGGTGCAAGGGGGAACACAATGAGTAACGATAGCATAGAGACCGCTGCATAAACTGCACGGCACGTCAGTTCACTAGACCAATGCAACACGAAATCTTGTCAAGTACTCACCACCAGAAGGACTGGCTCCATCTATGAGCGTCTGATTCATCGCAAGGAGCAAAATGACCGCGATATGAGACACCTAGGATAACGGGCAGGGGAACAACAACCAAAAGCTGGGCAATCCACCAGCCAATAGCGCCCTGCTCTTCACCTGATGGCGTGGGTTGGCCATTCTGAGCGATGAGAGGCGTAATCTCTGTCGGCTCAGTTTCCTCGATGACGCCCACGCGCTGGTCGCCGTTTTCGGAGTCATTGTGGCCGTTCTCGGCAGTGTCCACGGCATCGTAGTGCACACCTCGCACCTGACGCCTTTGCCTTCCAATCTCTTCCTCGTCTTCGTATCCCCGAGCGCCAGCCATGCCTTCCACACACGCAAGTATGGCGCCAAGGAGAACCACCGCGTTCCAGGCAGTTATGAAATACTGTTCCCCCAAGCGCGACGGCTGATGTTGTGTATACGAGCAGCACCCATGTAAGAACATACTGATGGAGAAGGATAGACAGCTTTTGCTGTTCTGGAGCAGGGACAACGCCATGCTTCGTCAGTGGGAAGGTGAGAGCGAGAACTGTTGTGAGATAAGCCAGCGATAACTGTAGACGCGAACACAAGCCAAGGATGAGTGTGGATGACCTGACAATCGATAAGCAAGTGAGTGCGGAAAACGAGGAACTAAACACTCACAAATGGATTCAGCTTCGCATATCCTACCACTAAAAGTGTCTGGAAACCAACACCGAGCAACAAAGCAATCCAGAATTTGGACCAGACCCAGAAGCCTTTGAAAATATGTGTTATTTTCGCCGATGCACGCGCCACAAAGCTCTCGCGGTGCGTATCGCCATTTGCAGTGCGATAGTAACCAGAACGAATACGAGACGTGACCCTGATGATATGCTCGAAGTAGACCAACATCAGGAGAATGACGGGCCCCACGGTAAGGAGGATGATGTTCACGATTTGCAAAGTTTGGAATGTGAACACGATCATAACGGCACCAAAGACTGATAATAGAAGAGTTAGAGATGCGGCCATGTGAAATAGCAAGGAAAGAACTCACGGTCGAAATACACTGGCTCACTTCCTTGTCCAACGGACTCGGTCCTCGTTTTTCCCTTGATATCGTTTGCAAGCACGAGACTCGAGGACAGCGTTCCCTCCATCATTGCCCATAATGCGTTTTTGCTCTTGTCACTGGACATACCAGGGATAGAGTCGTACTTCGTATGATACCTGCTCCTCCCACGGTAGAAAGCAAAATCCAGCCCCTTGAGTCCGGCTTGCTCATAAACCGAGTAGTCTGTACCGCTACGGATAACACCACGCGAAAACGCGTCGGCTGTGATGACATTTGCGTGAGGACGAGAAGTGCTCCAGGACGCCAGAGGAGCGCGAGAAGTCGTTCGGAAAAGTAGTGGCCGCCTTCAAGATTTCAGTCAGCAAAGTAATACAACATAGTTTGATCAAACCGTTCACCCTCCTGCCGCAGCACCTTCAAGGTTCAAGAAGGTATCAGTGTTATTGACCCATGGATGCTCCATGAAACTGGCAGTCAGATGAGTGAATGCAAAGCGAAAGGCAAAGATATAGCATACACGTGTGCTCCATTCAAGCCGTCCTCTTCGCCATTATTGATATTGAACACCACCGTCCGGCTAGGCCTGTTCTCCGCAAAGTACTTCACCATGCTCAACAGCGTCACCACGCCCATACCATCATCCGTCGCTCCAGGAGCGGTACTGACAGAGTCCCAGTGTGCACTGAGCAAAAGCCCACCCGACTCTTGATACTCCTCATCGCTCCCCTCGACCTTGACCAATACATTGTCAGACTCGTAATATACTGCGTAAGGGTTGGTGGAGAGGAGTCCTGAAGCCCAAGACGCATTTGAAGAAAGGTCGAAATCCACGGAGACATGGTCGTAGGAAGAAGCGATGTCCTTCACGCGGTTCAAGATGTAGGAACGGACTAAAACATTCGCATGCGAGTTGAAAGGATGCGGACGAGCGGCCACCTGAAAGAGCTAAAGTGAACCAGTCGCATATCTATGAGGATAACGCACCTCGTGCAAGTCTCTGTATGCCTGCTGGAAATCTAAGCCTTGTGTATGCTTGGGCACAGAGGGGAGCCGGTCGGTTATTAGCAAGGTGCTGAAGACTGTCGCATAAATGACCGTTATGAAGATAGTAGTCGGAACTGTGCGAAACGCGAGCACAGCGGATAGCACGCTGAGGAACCCCATGTTTGTTTTGACTTGAACCTCGCTGAGCCAATGCACGACTTATAGGTTGCAAACCTGGTGCTCGACGTTCAACTTGAACTAGCGTCTATAGTATATGTAATCACTGCGGAAACGAGATTTTAGCCAGAGCCTAATCAGAGGGAGACAGCGCGTATAATACGACTCTAAACGTACCTAGCTCATAATCAGACATAAATCCGATGTATCGCAAATTTTGCTCGCTCGGTCCGAAGCAACACATGTAAACAGACGCTTTTCCAACTTCGTCAACACGTCTTTTCCGACCCTGTTTATTGTCTTCAAATACTTGCTATTCCACATCTATCCAGCCTTGCAAATTCGACCTTTCGACGTCTGTTTAGGTTGTGCTTGAAGCAAAGTAAGTTTTTCAAAAATTTATACAAGTCTCACGTTACAGCTTGTACTTACTGCTCACGCTATGGCACCCCGCGATGCAATCAAGCTCGAGCTGCCTGTGGGGGTGAAAACATTTAAATTCACTTTTGAGTGCAGAACGCCAGGACCTGTAGTGAGTCCCTTGTGCAACTAAATCGATCTTAACTAAATTTCTTTGCAGGCCATCGAAATATCTATTCGCAAGCCTCTCCGGTCACTAAGCTCACAAGCGGGTAGTGTAGAGGGTCCCGACACCAGCAGCGTGCACACCGAGACACCAGGAGTGCTTAACAATTGGTTGAAGGACCAGAAAGTTGTATGTCCTTGCCTAGTTCTATTGATTTATGTCACTGAATAAATTTTAAGGAATATCAATCATTTTTATTGAGCGCTGCTAAGGCAGGCCCTCCAGTGGTGGATGATAGCGTGACCGAACCTGAGTCAGAGCCAACTGCTGAAGAACTCGTGAGTTTTTTCGCAGTTATATTTGTTCGTGTTGCTGAATAGCACATATTTAAGAAACGTGCTGCTCCAGTACTTGTTAGTAATACTGGGCAACTGGTCGATGCTGTTGATGACAGCGTGACCGAACCGGAGTCTGATATACATCCACCATTTGAGTCTCCAGAGCCTGCAACGCCAGTGGAATTTACTCGCTGGTATAACATGGTATGTAACACATTCTTTTCTGTGTACTCCCCACCATTTACTGACTTCGGCCTCAGAAAAAAAAACAAGATCCTATGTTTGATGAAACTTTAGCATAAGATAGTACTCATTTTGTACAGTAGTACATTATAAATGTACAGGATCTGACTCCAGGGCTCGATGTATTTATCTGATTGGTCGCGAGTGCACTTGCATTTACAAGTCCAAGTCATGTGACATATCAAGACCGACGCGTCTGACCAAACATATGTACTTTCCGACCCTCTAGCTTGTCAGCCAACATGGCACCTCTTGTACGATGCTACTGCAAAGTTTGCAACGGCGTTCTTGTCGCACCTTATGTTTTTCGCTCACATGAACGCTCTGATTTACGCCAAAGAACTCTTGCTGATCAGGCTCACTTTACTTGACGTGTCGGGCAACACATCCCACAGGCTCATGCAGACGTTCGACCAATTCCTCGGGGATTTTCGGTTCCATTACATGAACCTCCTCCTCCCTTGTCTCCAGAGTTTAATGATCCTTTGGATGACACCATCTTGGACTTGGCGCTTACAGATGAAGACATAGGTATCCCAACACCAGGCAGCCCCTTACCCAACCTTGGTCCCAATGTCCGCAGCCCGGATGCTCTCCTTGCCGCCATAGACCATTTTGATGCATACAGCGCTGTAACGATGGCTGGTGCTCGACCTTTGACAGCTCATGATGCGCACAGGCTTCCTATCGACCCTGGGCAACATGCTTTCGAACGACACCTTGCGAAGACCGTCGAGGAAATGCAGAGAGAACAAGCTACTCTTGATGATGAAGAGGAGATACAGGATTTTGATGAAGATGGATGCTTTGATGGACCTGATGAAGAAGACGACCGTGCGCCTATACAGACAGAACCAGGGGAGGACGACCCTGATCCCTTCCTTCCTGACGACGACTACTTCTCAGAAGACCACATGGATCTTTTGCACCTCCCTCACCATCTGCTAGTAATATACGCACTTGTCTCATGGCTTCACCTCCAGTTTCATCTTCCACGGGTCGCATGCAATGCACTCCTTGCAATATTGACTTGTATTTTACTCTCGATTGCACCCACCATCGAAACTCCTTTCATAACGCTTCAGTCCAGCAACCGGGTCCTTGGTGTGGACAAGACCATCTACACTCTTCCTGTCTGCCCTTCTTGCCGCGAAGTCTTCCCTCCTGCGGGTTCACTGCATACTGTGGATGCTTGTCCGATCTGCCTTGATGACCTTTTCCTGCCAGGACACACTCTGCGGGGCAACCAACGAGCAGTCAAGTCCCCAGTGATAAAATATCCTTATCTCCCACTCTCCGAACAGCTGAAATCTCTCTTGAAGATACCTGGCCTAGAAGCACTACTGGATGCGTGGCGCATGAAACCTCGCATTGCAGGACAATACACTGATATTTTTGATGGTGCAATGTGCCGCACCAAACTCAAGGATCCGAACGGTAAACTGTTCTTCTCGAACCTTCCTCACGAAAAGAATGGTCCAGATGATGAGCTCCGTATTGGAGTCAATCTTGGGTTGGACTGGTACGTATATAGAGCATGCAGGTATCTCTAGTTGCTAACAAATTGTGCTTGTAGGTTTTCGTACATCCGCAGTAATATTGCACCATCTCATTCTTCAGCTCCAGTGTCGTTTTCAGTTTGTAATCTTCCCCCAGAGTATTGGTAAGGACCATCCAACATTGATTCAAATAAGTGTGATCTACTGATAATCTATAGGTATCGTACATCAAATCTTATGTGTACAGGTATACTTCCGGGACCAAAGGAGCAAAACCCAGATCAAATTCAACGGTTCCTTCGTCCTATCATATCTGATCTATTACGCTTGTGGAAGTTTGGTATCAGGATTCCGACGGAATCACGTCCTCACGGTATGTGCATCGCTATTACTACATCTTGTTTCTGACCCTCGTCTGAATGTCAGGGAGACTTGTCCGCGTAATTCTAGTTACTGTCGTATGTGACAAACCTGCTGCTCACAAAGTGGGTGGGTTTGCTTCCCATTCACACACTAATTTCTGCACCCTCTGTTGGATCACTCTGAGCGACAAAACCACGCCAGCTGCCTTTCAAGAAGGAGGTATGTTTTTGAATGTAACACATTTGTCTCTATTGTTCAGGTTTGGATTTTCTGTAGCATTTCGCATGCGGACAAATGAGGAACAGCGAGAGCTAGGTGACCGTTACCGAAATCTTCCAACAGCCAGCGCGCGCAAGAGTTTTGTCAAGGACTTCGCTACACGATATACACAACTCTCCCGATTACCATACTTCAACTTAGTCGAGCAGATCATCATTGATCCGATGCATAATCTCTTTCTAGGTAAATGACACGAGTTATTGCTAGCTATGACACAAACTAATGTTACAATCAGGCCTTGTCAAGACGCATTTCTATAACATATGGGTACAAAGCAAAATTTTACGCCCAAATCATGAGCTCGACACGTTCCATGAGATGCTTGCAGATGTATGTTCTAGTCTTTTAACGCATTCATTATCCAACAAATTCGCAGTTTATTGTACCAGGAGCATGTGGCAAACTACCAACAGATATCGGCATGCCGTCTGGGGGATCCCTAACAGCTGATCAGTGGTTACTACTTTCGACCGTGTATGGACCCATCATCGTGAGTGACATCTCCATTGAACTTAAGTCTACTAAACTGTTGTCTTCTAGATACCTCAATTATGGGCCGCGTGCACACCTTCAGATGCCAGTGATCAGATACTCCATCAACGTGTGGCTGCCATCGAGAAGCTCGAAGCAGAGAAGACAGTTGAAGCTACCCGTAATGCTGACAACAGAAAGGCTCTAGCTGATGCGAAGAAACGCGGGAAGGATGCTTATGAGGCAGAGAAGGCACGTATTGCCAGTCTGAAACTGCAGGAAGCGGAGGTCAAGAATCAAGAGAAGCTTCGTGTTGCTGCTGCTAAGCAGGCAGAGAAAGCTAGGATCGCTGCGGAGAAAAAGGCGCGAGCAGCTGTGCACAAGGCATGTTTATTATTTGCTGCATTTTGAAGTCATAAAGTTGATTGTATTCGAGGCAACCCGCAAGCGCAAAGCTACGACACAGACAGTTGATGATCTCACCGAAGGAGAAATTCGCCCTGCTCCTCCTCCGCCTTCTCCTACTGCTCTAGCTAACGAAGGCTTTGGCAATGCTGACGACAGTACTGACACGAAGTTCTGCCTACATCCAGATGACCCAGAAAATTTCTTGAAGCTCAGTGCTGCACTTCGTATCATCGTCCGACATCAGATATCTGACGAAGATATCAATGAAGTGGATAGGCTCCTTCGTGAATATACTTCTGGGCTCATCCGTGTGAGTAAAAAACACACGTTTGGAGGGTTTCTGATGCATCATGATTTTCCAGCTGTACGGATCAAGTTCTATCAAACCTAATCATCACTACGCAACTCATGTCAGTGAATGTGCACGTAATTTTGGCCCTTTGCACGACTTTTGGACATTCCTGTTTGAACGCCTCAACAAAGTACTCAAATCCTACAAAACGAATAACCATGGAAATGGAGAACTCGAGACAACATTTTTCCGCGAGTTCCAGCGTACATGTCAAACTAACCGTATGGTATGCTGTGTAGTCCTGCGCTGTTCACTCGCTTACAGTTACTGCAGACTTACACTCTTGTCCAACGTCCAAAGGACACGCTTTTAAGCACAGTTGCCGACATCATGATTAAAGCATCCAATGAAGAATGAGGCACAGTAGCCGGGTTAGCAGCACTATCAAAAGACCTCGATGATGTTGTTGCCGATGGTTAGTTTAAATATTTCTTCATTTTATCTTTTGACATGTATGTGTATTAGCGGATCGAGTGTACACGCTCAGCCCTCGCCACCACCTGAAAGACCTGTCTACTGATACTTACTGACTTCTTGCTGACGCTCTTTGTCTTCAATTCCCTCTCACACCAGTTCACTGCCGCATGGATCGTCCACTTCTATCTCATAGTCTTCCTCTCAACCGGCAAGCCATCTTTTTTGACTACGTTGTCCTTCGTGGCAAGCGCTATTATGCTTCTCGGACAACAGGATCCAATCGTTCGTCATTTGTTCATGTCATCATTCCAACCAATGGGCCACCTTGTCATGCTTATGGCGAGATCTTGGAAATTTTCCAGTTTGACCAGAATTTTCATGGACGAGGAAATCCAATGTGGTTTGCACGAATGCGCTGGCTCAAAGGTTGGCGTGCAGAGCCATCTCCATGGGACAAGTTGTATGTTACAAGTTTGACTTGAAACCTACTCTATTCACTGACCATTCAACAGTTCGGTCGTGGATGTACGCCTTTGGGAGTTGGGGGAATATTTGGACCGTGACACTCAGCTACCGCATCTTATTGACCCAGACTGGGTGACAGGTCAGCTTGCTATGATGACTGTGTCCATCGGTGAGAGCAAGACAAAGGTGTGGGCGACAATTGATATTTCAAAGGTACTTGATACATATCTGCAGAAGTTGACTCGCTGCTAACAAAATACAGTAATAGCAACAAAATTTTGCATTCATCAAGAGAACGGTTCGCCAAACTCTAAGTTTGCTCTTTGCTGCTAAGACTAATTGCCGGTGGACTGGGCCAGCGACAGGGAGATCCTCTTCATCACTGCTCGACTCATCCTTCTCGTGCCACTCGTTAAGCTCCTCCAGAAACCTTGCATCATCTTTGTGGATATCACCTTCCTTCAACCGACCATAGAATCCACACAGCCATTCTCCACCGTCTAGCAATACAGTACCTGGATTTTTCTTCAGCCACTTCTCAGAAACCATAGATCGGAAGGGAATGGTCTTTTTGCCTGAGAGCGGTGGTTCGCTGTGCATCTTATTTGGTGCAAGATCGAAAGTGGATTTGACGACTTTCTTTTCAACAACTTTGCGGCGTTTGGGTGCTGGTGCCTCTTCTTCACCAGGACCTTTATTTACCTTTGACTTCTTGAATGACAGCCAACGCCCGAAGGCTACATACTTTTGTGTTGAAAGGTCAGTAAATTATTCAAATGTTGACTTCAAAGCTCACGTCAGGGCTTCTCCATTGCGCACCCTCTACCATGAACGCACCCTTTCCCACGTCAGCATCCCTTCGTCTTTTGAGGGTGTCTTCTGTAAGGTCAGTGTCTGAGCCATAGGACAGCACATCTGACACGAAATCTGTGTCAATCATTGCCAGGACACCATGATGACCAGATTCCTTCTCAAAGGCCTCCGCTGCTTTTCGATGCGTTTTTGTAACCTAGGGTCAGTCAGATATTGTATCGAGTTTGATATTTCTGGAGGACTGACTGTTTGACGACGTGAACGCCGCCAGTCCTTGATTCTTACGCTCCGTAGCTTTTCTAGCCTTATCATTATCGTGGTGTTCAAGAAACTGCTTGTGGATGTTGCGGAAATACGCCTTCGTACAATCGGTAATCAATTGGCGGTCATAGTCAGCATCTTGTATCTCGGATTTCGAGTTGGGATCTTCGCGCAATCGCTATGTTGACCAGTAAGTCCATAAGTTATGTTCTTCAATTGTTCACTCTCACCTTTTCGTTATCCCAGACTAGATCGACAACTTCTTGAATGAACGCTGCATTAACCCCATCATCTACGTTACCCTTCCAATTTGGGTACCAAATCTTTTTCATGTCGACTTCTTTGTAAGCCTCGCCAGATTCCAACGGCTTCACAGTATTCAACAGCCTGGCTCGTGCTGATTTACCCAAGGACCGAGAGATGTTGCACAGGTCTGGAAACATCGGATGAATGATCATCTGCGAGAATAATGGTCAGTTGTTACATCCGATCTGAAGGAATGCGTGCAAAACTAACTTTCAACTTGGGATGGTCATTCGAAATGTTCCTTGTAGTCACTTTCTTGTTTCCAGCGGCCTTGCCCGATTCATACTCCTCCTTCAACTGCGCTATCTCTCCCTTAAGACCCTGCATCTCGCCTTGAAGCGATTGCACTTGTGCTGTAAGTACATTGTTTGAGGTCGTAATATTACTACAAAACTGTTGTATGCTTTCAGACAGATGCAGCAATTCGCTGGCACTGGCAGTTCTACCCTGTGGACCCGAGTACTGCATGTCTCCAGTTTGGTCCTGGAAAAGCAAGCCGCCGCGTTGGTATGGGTATGTTCCCGCACCGTGTGATTGATGAGGTCGTGCAAACTGATTATAGTCAGGGTCATGGCCTCCACCCGGTGCCAAGGACTGCGAGCGAGAACGCGGCTCACTGCCTGATGAGAAAGGAGTGTGCAAGTTTCCATGACCAAGGTATGGTGTACCGGCCGGCTGGGGGTTCATATAATTATTGACACCGTGCATAGACAGGGAAGGTGTACGCTGCTCGTTGTGCCTGGGGATGAATGGGGTTTCTGGTAGGTTGTTATTGCCCAACGGTCTTCCCATACTATTCTCATTTACACTGTCTTCCCCTGGCTAATAATATGTGAGTTTTCTGTGTTTCGCATTGAATTGATTCTGACAAGTTTACCATTGCAGGATTGGGCAGCCTGCGGTCCACTGAAGTACTCGTCAGTGCTGCGGCAAGTCGTCGTTGAGCAAGTTGAGTGGGGACGGCCCAGGATGAGGCTGGCCAAATTGGTGTGGACCACTCATTTGAGACTGGCGGTCTTGACTAATGCTGTGTTGGTTAGGATACATGGGGGCACCGCTAGGGCGTCTCTGTGGGCCTTGGGATCCATGCATCGTGGATGTGGGGTGTGGAGAACGAAGGGAAGAGCGAGCGAGAAGCTATGGGCAAGCGCATGGCGAATCCTAGGAAGCATATGGAGCATATGGACCTCTTGTACTATATTCTTTGCAGAGTCTAATCGGAACTATTTTGTATATGTATGCAGACATAATTCAGATGTGCAAGTCATGTTTTCCGATATGATCCTATTGTCGGATTAGATACACAGATAACTAATCTACTTCTGCAAAACTTATGTGTCCAGTGTCGGATTAGAGCCAGCACTGTGTACCTCTCGCTAGTCTAGCGCTTCGGGATTTGCGTTGTATGCGATGTCTGTTTATATTCCGCGTATATGGTCTGTCCCTACACTAATCCGGCCCGACTATTTTCTCGTTTCCGCAGTGAATGGCTTGCCGAATAACGACTCATGACCAGTAAATATCGATCAATAGTGATCACGAGAGTCGTATTTCAAATTTCAAATTATATATAGCAGCGCCTATGGTTGAATATAGGATGATCGATTGGGGAGGGTAAAAGTATGATAACAAAAGGTCACAGATTGTGTTCGGCATCAGTCCTGAGCGATTTTAAACTCCAAGAGCATCGTCCCTACAAGATCATAGATTTGGGTGAGCGCTAGACCAGCACTGGCCCTGTGAATAACAGGTCAAACATCGTCAACGTATCCAGGCATGGAAGGAACTTGCGCAATAATCTTGAATTCGTTCAAGGTTCGCTCCTTGCCATTGAAACAAAGCCACATGACCATGTCAAGGTGGTGTGGTGTGTGACTACCGAAGTTCAATAATGTATGTTCGGGTGCCTCATGATCCTGAGTGTATGATCATGGCACATGAGCCATCCAGCTAAACTCTGAACTCACCTTACTAAACTCGTTAGCCCCTACGCCAGGCTCTTCGAATGTGCGCAAGAGCACGCACTCATCTATCGCAGTATATTGATTCTAGAGCAAACGCTACTTTGAAAAGCAGTCGACTCACGAATCAACACCCGACTGTTTGGTCCCATTACTTTGCGAATATTATGGAGAATCACCATCGACTCATTGTCCGGCCAGTCGTGAATGATGCTCCTCATCTGTATCAGAGTAATGAGCAGCCCACATTGAATGGGAATAAACCAAGCACTTACATAGTAAACATCCTTTCCGACAACAGGTGACTCCTCTAAGAAATTCAATGGCACGAACTCTATGTGCCCGCCGAGCAGCGCCTCAGGAGCATTCTTCTCCCATGCCTGATCAAATATAAATATAACTTGTCCGTTGTGCGAGGACCTGATGTCTGGACTCACATTTCTTGACAGCTCTAAAGCTTCTGGGAGGTCCTGATTGGTGATTCTGAGATTAGGGAACATTTTCGCCAGAGGAATAGACATGGCTCCCGTTCCAGATCCGACATCCACCACAGAGGATACATTGTCCCAAGGGTAATCTTATGGCCTGCTTCAATCGTGCTGACAGTTGAAAAAATGGTGACTGCTCACAATGCAACACCGCAGAACAGCTCTGGATCTCAGAATAGCCCGCCATGCTTCTGTGAAATATCTGTGTATACGATTATGCGAGCCGTCAGCCAGTCGAGAGCGGATGAATATTGGATATCGAATCCTCACGCACATCGCGTGCCTCATCCTATACAATATAGTAAGACATGAAAGGCCAGCATGATGACTAAAACTCACGTCCATCTCCCAGAAGTTGTCGTCTTTGCCTTCCTTTCTGAGAGCAAATGCTCGAGGGGTTTTGTCAACCTCGCTCGATCTTGCAAACTCTTGGTCGATCATAGTCTCATAGAGAACCGCAGCATATTTTGCGAAATCTCGATGACGTTGTATATAAGCCGCGACGTTGGTTTTTGACTTGAGCACGAGGGAGAGTCGCGTGTTTGCGAATACGTCTCGCTTAACTGTGTGACATCCAAGGTTTCAGAGAGAATTATCAACCAAAGTATGATGTATATTGCCTTCTTTGAAACAACCCCTGAGGGCTAAAACTCGCAAGACGCGTGCGATCTTGGCCTTATCGAGGTCGACTGCATTAGCCAACGCATCCACACTAAGACCTTGCGGGTGTTTGTCCAAGACGTCTGCAATACGTGATTGCAAAGCGACGTCTATGCACGCCCAATTGTAATTATTGACAAACTGGGAAGATGCGCGATGAGGAATGCAAGGTTATCTTTAATCGATACTTACATTATATGCCGTGTGTTGGGGGGGAGCCAGTATGGTGTTCAATTTGCATGCACCCTCGAGTAGCCTGATTGCCTTTCTGAGGGCAAGTGTATCGGTCGCGAAGTCGAGGGGGTGGAGGGTGCCCGCGTCGATACCAGGGACTCCATGACCAGTTTTGTTGTATTCTGCGATTGCTTGGTGTGCGGAGGAGTTGATGATGTCCAAGAGGACTTGAACCTTGACTTGATTCGGCTCCGTCATGTTTGGGAGTGCCAGTACTTGTGCGTAGCTGTTCAGGTTTTATATTCCTCGACAAAATACATATAATCCAACTGGTTTCCCATGCCAGCAAAGACCTGTGTTGGAAGAAATCATTTGATGATGTACCACCTCGCAGCGGCAAATCATGTTCAGGAAATGCTGCTTTCTCATGCTAGCAAAGATCTAGACCTGTATTGGAATTGAACGTTTGAAATCGATCTCAAATAATGCGGTTTGATGATATACTTACCAACGCAGCAGCAAATCACCAGTTTTAGGTACGAAACTCCTGCTACAGAGATTAACATTTACATAAAACCACCGTGAATGTCCAGTCTGAGACGGAGTGGGGTCGCGGCTGCTGTTTGAATTATATTTGGTCATGTGTTTGGTTTAACTTGTTTGACCTCTTCGATGACGCGTTGCGCTGATTGGACGCCGTGCACGATACAGATATCTACATAAAGCTCGACTTCTTGGGCTCCCTTTTACCACTTATCAAATATACGCTCTTCCACACTAAATATTGTTCCGTCTTTTAGCGGTCCTCTGCTAGTATAACATGTTGATACTCATCTGGCTTGACCTTTGCCATGCCTATATCTCCTCAATGCTAACGCAGGTGTTCGGAAAGAAGAACCCTTCGCTATGTGGGGCAGCTAGTATGGTGAGTACCTCCCATTTTGCCAACATTACGTCTTCTCTGCTGGTGAGATCTCACATGCCAGCAAAGACCTGTGTTGGGTGATACAAGCAAAGAAGCATACTACCTAATCATGACGCGCGTACCAATTTTTGGTACAAAACTCCCACATGTGCACGCAGGTTTCGGAAATCACTTCTGAACAGAGGTGGCACGCCAAGTTATTGTACCATCGAAGTCATCCAAATTCCTGCGATTCTCGTCCATCTCAACACAACATCTAGATTGTTACTTGGCACTCAAAGTGCTTAACACTCCAACACTGCAGCAACAAGCGCTGAGCCATGACATGCCCCGGACTCAAAGAATAAGTTAGTCTACCAGACCCTGCTTGCGTTCGGCTCATTTCATTGCAGTCGATGCTGAAGTGGCAAGTCAATATGGGTTGCCGCCACGTAAGAGGAAGAGGCACTTGCCAAGGATCTCCAATCTTGCGAAGAGCGTATTATCGGCGAATGACAACATATTCAAACTCTGCGGTGCTTCCGAGTCTTCTATCCCTGTGTCCACTTACACATCATCTCCAGGATGAAGGAGCCTTGCCTGAATTGCCACCATCTGAATCCTCAAGCAATTACATTGACTCCTTGTTCTTCAAGGTGAGCAGCACGACCCATCGTTCTCCTGTAACTCCTTGGGAATAACACACCAACATTCTTCATCTACCCTACCTAGTTCGGGAGAAGCTCAATTTCGCCGCCTGCTTCCAAAGTCAATACTTATCCATTATACCGTACACTACATGCTCGTGGTTTCGCGTCCGGCCATCCGTCCTTCACTTTCGCAACCGAGATGGTATGTTGTTACACTGCAGGAGTCAAGAGGACCCAGACAGCGCCAATCATTGCCTTCCGAGTCTACGGCTATGGGTGTTGTTACCTTTCAATCTGCCAAGCAGCTCGAGGCCATGGTTAACTTTCGTCTCAGCATACCTCCTCATCCCGCTGACCGCGTGCACAAGATTGTCTAGATGGTTGACACACTCAACTTACTGTAATTGCAGTTTAGACATGACCGAGTGTACAGTGGATCATACTTTGTATTCAAATCTATAGATACCCACCGTGTAGTCTGATTTTGGAGTTGTTTAAATGGATGACTGTGGTACTTATGATGTTCGGACTGGTTTGTTGTAACACAACAATGGACAAGGATGCTGATTTTACCAGAGATGCGGTTGCGCATGCGTCGCAGATTGTATTGAAGTACAGTATACATTGGTGCTTCCTCGTTGCGTACTGAGAGGGTGAATCGAAGGACGTCGTTACGGTCACCTGTTAATGAAGAGTTTGAGTACGCTGTCGCAGCGCTTTGTATTTTAGCTGGCGTTTCAATCCCAGTAAGAACTGGCTGTGCTCGAAACAGCCAGGATATGCTGAGACCTGAATTTCCCTTTTCGTCCTATGGCCGTTTGTGCTGGTCTGTGCTACTTTATAATTTCATATCATTTTGTATACATTGCGTCGCATACATATACACCATTGCATTGCATTGCACAACCACATCCCGGATCCCATCCCACACATCGTCGCATCAATGCATCGCGATCGCATCAATACAGTACACTATGGTAACGTCGTATCAACTTACTAGTAGTAGTAGTAGATATACCACTCATCCAAACTCTACTCGATCCTCCAAGATCTCCATGTGGACACACTGGCGCGCATCAAAATATGTTACCTTTCTCCCTTACTGGTTTCTGTAAGCATGTTTCCATCTTGCGTTTGTTGCCTCGGTGAGGTGTATTGACGATCCTGCGTTTAGACTCGATATTTCCTTCTTACAGTTATCGCCTTCGACACCTCTTGCTTCTTACTTCTTGACCACTCGAACCATCCGCTCGTCCGTTCACCGGTACAATTAGCTAATGCTCTGGTCTCTCGTATTTCCTTTGGATCATCCCAGCTATGCATCTCAGTATTGTTCTCGAACTTACTGAGGTGTGCAATGTCTCTCACTTGCAATCTACCTATACTGATGTAAACTAATGTGCTTCCGCTAGTCTTTCTAGCGTCTATTTTACATGTTAGATGTATGCAAGTTCCAGTTCTAAGCAACTCAATGACGCTCCCCGATACATATGTGTCTGCCGCAAGTACAATCAAGGCCAGTCTCACATGGTCTCGGGCACGACATGGCGCAGGCACTTAGAAGAAGCCAACACTGAAGATGAAAGAGAAAGGATGCGCACAGGCCGAGCACTAAATGGACACAGTATACCCGCTTTTTCAGTTCCACCTGCAGAGAGCAGTGCGCTAGCTCTACCTCCCAAAGCTCGTCGCTTGGATGCAATCCGTGGTCTCGCTAAACGAGCGCGAGAGAATGCAGAATTGTCGCGCAAAGTCGGACGCCGTAAACGAGCCAAACAGACTGAACCCAGTATGGCCCAGGTACGTGTTCAGCACTACAGTAATCTCTATGTACCCGTTTGACATAATTTATAGGACGACAAACCCAATGACTATGACTATCATAATGACGACCTTCCCGCTCCCAACAGCCCTCCCGCTCCTAACAAGCCTCCCACTCCCAACGACCTTCCCGCTCCTAACGAGCCTCCTGCTCCCAACAGCCCTCCTGCTCCCAACGACCTTCCCGCTCCCAACGAGCCTCCCACTCCCAACGAACCTCCTGCTCCCAATGAGCCTCCCGCTCCCAACAGCCCTCCTGCTCCCAACGACCTTCCCGCTCCCAACGACCTTCCCGCTCCCAACGAGCCTCCCGCTCCCAACGAACCTCCTGCTGATAATGAAATTCGGATTGATATTAGGCCTAGAATTAGGCCCAATATCGATATCGACCAGCTCACCCAGAGTGCGGTACTGCCGAAAATACAGGACACCATGGTATTTGTGAACCTACTCCGAAATGCCTCGCTTGAAGACCCAATTGCAAAACTGAGTGACGATGTCCTGGATAGACTGCGTAACCCGCACAGAGAACCTGGTATGATTGAAAGCCCCGGAGTTCGACAGAGCATATCCATGTATCTTGCCCTTGAACACGCTTCTCAAGATGCCTACAACCTGAATATGTAGAGCTACAACACGCAACTTTGAGGGCGCAGAAGGAGTCAATGAAATGCTCAGTTTTTATGCCGTCGAGAAGTTCATCGCAAAATACACAGGAGTTGAGTCTGTAGAGCATGATATGTGTCCGCAATCGTGTCTCACATTCACCGGTCCATACTCCAATGACGACACTTGTTCATTATGTGGAATGTCTCGCTGGGATCAAGCGAAGATGCAAGCGAGCGGTGGGCGGGTCAAGGTAGCTGCACAAAAGTTCATCACTATACCAATTGGTCCGCAACTTCAAGCAATATATCGTGACCCAGAGAGTGCACGCAATATGCGTTATCTTCACGAGCGCACCCAAGACATCTTTGCAGAGTTAGAGCGCACAGGAACGATCCCCATTATAGACGACATTGCCACGGGATATGATTACCTTGACATGGTTCTGGATGGGCACATCAAAGAAAATGATGTAGTCCTCATGGTGTCGCTTGATGGAGCCCAGTTATACGAGAGCAAGCAATCCGACTGTTGGATGTACATTTGGGTTATCATCAATCTAGCCCCAAACAAGCGCTACCAAAAAATCCATGTCCGTCCAGGCGGATTCATACCAGGGCCTAATAAGCCCAAAAATCTTGACTCTTTTCTCGCTGTCGGCATGCACCATCTTGCAGCACTCCAAAACGAAGGTCTTGCGATTTGGGATGCATCTCGCGATGCTCATTTCATATCTGATATCCATCTCCTTTACACCACAGCCGATGGCCCTGGACTCGTATATTGGGACGGTATGGTTGGGCATAGTGGCAAGAATGGGTGTCGATTATACTGTGGTGTGAGGGGCCGACGAAAAACTCGCGGAAGTCATTATTATCCTGCTCTCCTCAAGCCGCAACGGTGTGCTCCCGGTAGCGGACATCCTGATATTCAGGTGTTCAAGATTCCACCTGGAGGGTCCGATGAATATGCCGAAAACTTATGTCTGCTTGTCACTTCTCCGAATCAGCGCCAGTTGGACAAAAACAAGACACTCACTGGTATCACAAAGCCCCCCCTAATTCTTGGCCTCAAACCTTCCCACTGTCTCGGAGTTCCTCATTGTATGACATCAGACATCATGCATATTGCCGGGAATCTTAGTGATCTCAACATCAGTCTCTGGCGCGGAACGATGGACTGTGGCCCATCAGATGACGTGGATAGGTGGGATTGGGCCATTCTCAAAGACCGAGATGCCTGGGAAGCTCATGGTAGACTAGTCGAGGCGGCAGGACCATACCTCCCTGGATCTTTTGATCGCAAGCCACGGAACATCGCCGAGAAGCTTAATACAAGCTACAAGACTTGGGAGTTTCAGTTGTATACTTTTGGTCTTGGTCCTGCCCTACTTTACGGTGTCCTTCCCCAGCCCTATTGGCTAAATTACTGCCAGCTTGTTCGTGGTTTTCAGCTGTTATGTCAGCATCGCATCACCACTGAAGATCTTCAACATGCGCACGTCCTTCTTTGCAACTGGGAGAAAGAATTTGAAACATTGTATTACCAGCGTCACGAAGATCGACTACAGTTCATCCGGCCATGCATTCATCAAGTCAACCACCTTGCTCCCGAAACTTTAAGAAAGGGACCTCCGATTTGCTATGCGCAGTGGACCATGGAGCGCACGATTGGAAACCTCGGCCAAGAGATTCGACAACCGTCAAATCCCTATGCAAACCTCTCACAAGAGGGACTGCGGCGTTGCCAAGTTAACACGCTGCTTTCTGTCCTACCTGAGCTTGATGAGCCTCCCAAGGGCCTTCCAACTGGTTCGGTCGACCTTGGAGATGGATATGCTCTCTTACGGAAACGTGACCGATACTTTCGTCTTCCAGATCCAGAGCATGCAGAAGTCATTGCTCGTTTCCTTGGAGAAGGGCGGGTACTTCAGCGCATCAAGAAATGGGCACGTCTTTTGCTGCCAAATGGGCAGATTGCTCGATCTGCTTGGCGAGAAACCATCAAGCCATTGGATAAGATACGTATTTCGCGGAATGTAAAGGTATGTCCCCAATTCACTGGCTACTAACTAGTGATGAATTCTAATACAAGGATTTAGATTGATCTTGACGGACAGATTCGCTTCGGCGAAATCTTATATTTCACGCAGTTGTCTGTTGAAGCAGATGCTGATAACAAAGACGAGTGGCAGTTTGCAAGTGTTGCATTGATTCAATTATATTCTACCCCAGATGAGTCACTTCTCAAGCTCTCGTCTCAGACAGTTGCTTCCTGCACTCGCCTCGATAAATTTTGCATCCTTGATGTCAAGAAAATCTGCAGTGTTGTCGGTATGATTCCCCATACCCCAACGCTCCCTTCAGGTGTAACCGAGCCGCGTTTCTTTATGATGGAGAGACCAGGTTTTGATATCTCCAACCTTGGAGTACCTTATGCAGGTTATTTAGACGTTGATGTTGATGGTGGTGATGATATTGAATAAAATTTGTTTTATCGTTGCAAATCACAACAATGTCATTTAACAGCTATAAAGTATGCGGGTACAAGAGGTATTCGACGTGAGCAACATGGAAGGTATTTGTATGAGAGCAGGCGACAGCAAACAGTAGTTGATACAATGACTGCAAGAGGTATTCTGGGATGAGCAACTGCACAAAAAAACGAGTGGGATGAGCAACTGCACAAAAACACAAGTGGACAATTCAAAGTGATGGTATATACATTAGAATTTATGACGCTTGGATGCATAGTTGTTGATGTCTTGATGCAGCAGCTTCCTTTTGGCAACAATGTCTGACCGATCAAATGGTCGCACTGAATAGCGCCACGGTGCATGCGGATTGGTTGGGCTTGCATTTGGATTATTGCAGCGTCGAGTCAGGAGGTTACATGGAGATACAGTCCTTTGAAAATTTGTTAGTTCGAATCATATAGTCATCAACAGAAGGTTACATACACAGAATCCTCATCGATTTGAACCTGATCGTCCTTCTCGATCTTCACACTGTCCACCTCCTCGCACTTTACAGTGGTTTCTTCTATTGAATGGCCTTGTCGATGTTTTTAAACCGAAAAACAACTCGCTGAAACGATATAATCACGATGTGATCAGTACGTATTAATACGACTATTTACTTACCTTGAAGCCAGGAGTGACCACATTTAGGCCAAGACAATAGGTGTCCCACATAGAGCCAACACCATCGATCTCGATTAGAATATTGTCCTCTAACATGTTGATAATAGACGTTGAAGGCATTGAGGATAATAAATAATAGACTGAGTATGCGCACGCGACTTCTCGTGGTGCGATTGGAAGCTTCTGGCGGAGTCTTAAATTGATATCGGCTGCAAGTCTGCTGCAAGT
>JABBWF010000482.1:0-22337 GCA_016647645.1 Suillus variegatus
AGTTCATACTATCGCGTTTTGCTTATCCCACCACCACTCATAATGCCTTTTGTTGTCTTTAGTCTCATTTCACGCTCTCTGCACCGCCACCCTTCTTTTCGCTAGCGTTTCGTACTCTTCTTTTCACTAATGTTTCGTACTTTACTTTGTGTTCCCATTTTCATCACTTTTTTGCACTTTCCACCAGATGATGTGATACCGTTTGCTCTCTATTATTACCACTTTGTTTTGTCGGTTAATGCCTCATAAGTGACTTTCATGAGCTGCAAAGTAGAATTCAGAGGACGAGTGGCATTTTTCTCAATTTTCTCATCGTGTCTTTCGTGTCACCTTAATGGTTCCTCAAACCTGGTAAAACTCAGAAAAATAGAAATAAATTCAAAATCTTTAGCGAAAATAGACCCGAGGTTTTACTGATGTATACATCCATTAGCTGAATTATCCATGATCCAGTTTGATATATCCTTCGATACATCCATGGTGAATCCCAAATGTTGCTTCTCGGAACTTTCCAGGCCGTGTTGAGAGGGGTCAGATACCAAATAAGAACACTCTCAGCCACCCCCCGCTGCTGCCACCCCCTGCCCTTCTTTCTGATCCGGCGGCTGTCAAACATGGTGAGATCTGGATCTTTGACTTGTTAGGCAGTTAGGCGCAGGTACCTGACCTGGACCAGCCAGGAACAGGCGGATAGATATTTATTTTCAGGTGTCGCATGCGCAAGTTCAACATTTTGTCACGTGATATTTGCATTCTTGCAACTAAGTTGAAGTTCGAATTCACAGATGCTTACTAGGCAGTTAGGCGCAGATACCTGACCTGGACCAGCCAGGAACAGGCAGATAGACATTTATTTTCAGGTGTCGCATGCGCAAGTTCAACATTTTGTCACGTGATATTTGCATTCTCGCAACTAAGTTCAAGTTCAAGTTCACAGATGTCGCAACTAAGTTGAAGTTCGAATTCACAGCATCATGCTTACACCATTTATTGGGCTAAGAATTTTGATTTGATTATCAAGACGCGAACGACAACAAATTATATGACAAAGGGTAGTATTGAAAGTGTAGTACGATGGTCCTTTGAAGTGTCAAACCTTTCCCCTCCTGTTTATTGTTAAAAATTTACTCAGCTGACAAGACAAACTAGAAGATGCTATCAACTGACCTCTTTTTGTGGCATGAGACGCCAGTTTCAACTACCACTCCACGACGTTTGCCAGTATTTGTGGGAAGATTCTCGCCGATACTGTTCGCAGTAACATTGTGCAAGGAAGGAATACACACGCGACTGGTCCTGCGTGGATGGGCACATTCAAGTGCGGCAGGCTGGCTTTGTCTTCGTTGGCCAGCGGTTGTAATTGATGGCGGAATCAAAGAGGCAGCAGTGGCCGGAGACTGTGTGGGTAAGTCCCGCGGTGTCGAGAGGAGCCCAGGCTGAGATACACCATGGGGCCGAGACAGAATTGGCATAGGAGACAGAGTGGTTGAAGGAGATGTGGGTGAGCTCTGTGGTACTGAGGTTGGCGAGGACCGAGATTCGTTCGGGAGTTGAGTTGAAGCTTCAGGGAAAGTGTCTGCAGGAAGCTCAGATGAAGAAGGTAGTGGAGTTGTGGGAGACGATGGTGAATTGAGAACAGCTACAGTACTACTGCCAGTGCATGGGTAGGGGGGTAAGTGCGGCAAGTCTGGATTCCCGCCTGATGCTTCAAAGGCATCTATGTGAGCGGTGAGTCCCTGCCAGAAAGTGTCATCTAGGTTTTGCCAAGTGTCGGTGGAGTTTCCAGGAATTTGGTCCACGTTGGATGTAGCTTTGACGCTGTCAGGTGGTGTCACACTGGCAGTAGTAAGCGAACTTGAAGTCACATGACCACCAAATGTGTCGTGTTGATTTCCTAACTCTACGCCACTCCATGAAGGATCGTCGTCATCACCATCATTCAGATCTTCTACGCCCCCTGGCCTTTGCTTTAAACTTGCTGCAGCATGTGCTATTTATGTAGGTGAGTCAGATAGGCTATGTTTGGCAACATTTGAACTTACGATAAACATGGTACAGGTAATCTCGAAAGGGAGACATGATAGCGTCCTCGAAGTCGGGATATGCCTTGCTAAAGTCATTCCCGAACTTTGTTTCACCTACATAAAACTTCATTTCGAAGGTGAGTGCTGCATCCCACAGATAAGCATAGTTGACTTACCTGTAGACATCAATCAATCCGCCAAGCTCTGGAGAAGGGCCACCTGCCAGGAGGGAGAACGAGAAGCCTGTTGCATCTGCAAGTCCCTTCAAAAACTTATTAACCATAGCAGCAAGTTTTTCTAGATTTCTGTGGAGTCTCATTAGCTGATTGCCCCATCCGAATTTCCAAATCGTTACTTTGCATAATCGTCTTCTGACCACACTCCGTCCTTCTCGTTATCTCTGCGCATCTTTGCTTCCTCGATGTATTTCCGCACCTCCGCCTTAACCTCGTTGGTCTCTACTTCATAGAGGTTTGCTGTCTCCCTTTTGACAATAGCAACACGCATTCCATTTGTAAGTGCCTTATTTTCGGCTTGCAATACTTCAGCCTCCGCCTTTAATTTGTTATCGACTATTGACTTTACGCGCCTCTGGTAGTACAGTTTGGAATACGCCTCGACTTCCTGGAGGGATCGTGTGGGCTTTTCGCCTTCAGTAACACTCTTCAGCACTGCATGAAAGACGTTTGCAGCTTCGGCCTTCGCTTGCCGACCTGTCTTTGTAGTCCCGAGGCAGTTTTTGAAATGGTTTTCTAATTTCTATAAGCCCCATTAATTTGACCACTTCAACAGGATGTTTGTTGCGCCAACATACCTTTTTTCTGTCAGCTTCAGCCTGATCCATGATGATGATCTCATCCCTAGTCAGGGGCCCAATGAGGGGCAGTGCGACTGGCCTTGGCTCCGGAAACACTTCAAGCCACTCTCCCAACAAATCGGTAAAGAAATTTGCCCAGTTTTTAGCTTTGTCTGATTGCTTTGTGCGGTACTTCTCGTACCATGGACTCAGCCATTCCTCCTGTTCGGGAGAGGTCCATTTCCGGGGTGCCATCTATACATCAAGTGTTATGCAATGTTTCATTTCGAAAAAGCTCACGTACGTTGCCTCACACGATCGTGGGATGGGTATGCTTACTTAGTGAAAATTGAACAGTAACAGTTCGGCCATTGGGCCCAAAAACGTCCCACGCACGGGCCCTGACAGTAGCAAGCGCACTCCGTACGCACTCGTATTTTGTAAGTAGCACACGCATTCGTAAATCGACTCTATATATGTGCATAGTCCATCATGTACCAACTACCTGAGATGCTCAAATCCTTAATTGCTTCTGATACATGAGCTCTCCCAACATGTGGGCCGTTGTAAGCTCTGGAACTCCTCCAGACATCGCGAGGATCTGAATATCCTCCAAATATGCAACAGTCGTCCTCAGGAATCGTGAGACTGTGTCTGCAGCGTGCCACTCAGGTGAGATTCCGCAGGAATAGAGAATCTGGTCTTGTGCAGGGATAACACGTGTTTGAGTAGTTTTTCGATCTCGGCGACCGAGTTTTCAATGATTGAGATATCACCCCTAGTCTTGCAATCATCCGGGATGCTCTCGACATACTTGGTCAGCTCGCCCTTAACGAACTCGCATGGGTCAGCACCGATCAACTTGAGCATGTCGTCTTTGGCGTTTTTGATAGCGAGTAAGCAACTTGGAAGATCTGATCTGTTATATGTCGATAACGTGTTTCAATTCGTGTTTATATTTCTAAAAACAACTTACAGTGTGTCACTTTCGTCATCGGTGGAATCGTCGTCTGGTTCAGACTCGTCGTCATCACACCCATGCAATTTCTTCACAGCTCTCGAGATCTCCTTGGTTATTGCCTCTTGTTCTTTGTCGCGTTTCTTTATGCACGTACGTAGATCCTTCCGCCTTTGTAAAATATCGCCTCTATGTCTTCACCAGTTACAAATAGATGTCAGGAACAGTGTCGGGGTCAATTCATAAAACGATGACATACTTGGAATAATGGTGTCGGCTCTTTTCTCGCGCAGCCTGCATTTTTGCTTGGAGTGTCTTATGAACGACTGGGCGAACCATTGATACTTGTCGGAGAGGGCTTAAGTTGACAATTGTAGTCATTGTGGTGCAAAACTGAAAGGTTGAAAAGAAGCACAATTGAAAGAAGCTTCTAGAGTTTGCACGTTGTAACGGTTCAGTCTGACCAAAACTCATTATGAGTTGTATATCCGAGTGAGCCAGAATGTATGCAGCAGAAACGAACTTAGTATAGGCCTTCCAGAGTTTTGGTCAGACTGAAGAGCACTACAGGTACTAATCATTACGGTTAGAATGCTGAGTGGTATACCACTCAGCATTCTAACCGTAATGATTAGTACCTGTAGTGCTCTTCAGTCTGACCAAAACTCGTTACTCAACCATTTCAAGTTGTGAGTGTTTACAACTTCTTTTCGCACAACTATCAGTGTCTCCGGCTCTCCCACATACTAGTAAGCTTTCAATTTCATTTCAATCTCATATTTTAAGGCCATGACTGCAAATTGGCGCAGTCCAAACTGCCTGTATGTGTTATCATTGTGCGCAAGTTCATTACGTCAATTACGTTAATTTGCAGCTTCTTTGATGGATTCGGTAATTCTACAGGCTTGGATATATCGACAGCACTGTGCACCGTGTGACAACGCCCACTACTATACCTTGAACTGTTTGCTCACAATGGTGGCTGGAGCAGGTGGTCGTCCCAGCAAGAAGCCTCGTCTACTTCATTCAAGCTATTCTCTGCCAGGTCCTGCTGGACGACCTTCTCAAAATGTCCACCGCCACCGAATATTCACTGTACAATCCACTGGACAAGTAAATCTACGGACAAGCTATCTTGATGCAGTCCTACCCACCAGTGATGCTTCTGAGACCGAGTATGACATTAGTGCTAACAGTCACGACACGGATCCTTGGAACGAGATTCAATACGATGGCAGTGAGCCTCAGGCTCATGATGATATCTCTGTCACGAAAGAAAAACGAAAGCGGACCGCTGGAGTGAGCAGAAGTCCTTTCGATTTTACAATGAAACTGACCTCTGTCATCTATTTCAATAGGATGATCCAATGTGCCTCTGGGTATCTGAACGCTCACATTATCTAGATGAACTCATTCGATTCGAAGGGCGTGGAAGAGTGCATCATGCATGCCATGCCTGCGGAGACTCAGATGCGCCTTATCGTTGTGAAGATTGCTTTTCAGTCAATTTATTTTGCTGCTCATGTATTATAACACTACACCACAATGTGCCGCTTCATCGAGTCAAGGTCAGCTTTTTGAATGATTCAAATTTGTGTTCTTTTCTCATATCATCATTTTAGCGATGGCAAGACGGATATTTTCACTCTACGACTTTGAAGCAACTTGGATTGCGCATCCAGTTGGGAGACCACACTGAGCAACTCTGTCGCAATCCCAAACCTGCCCGAGACAATGACTTTGTCATAATCGATGTTCACGGAATACACGAGGTCGCACTTGACTTCTGTGATTGTGCAAATGCGTCCTCCCATTACAGACAACTTCTCCGCAGACGGTTGTTTCCAGCAACTTCAACTGACCCAAGGACCGCTGCAACATTCGCAGTACTCGAACATTTTCACCTCCTATCGTTCGAGTCCAAAGTCTTTGCTTACGAATTTTACCACTCCCTTGCTCGTCGAAGTGATAATACAGGCATAGTGCCCATCAAGGTGAGTCTCATTCCTTCAGTTGGCACCATACCTGCCGCTGACCAATTATGCGCTGTCACACAGGATCGCTATTCAATTTTCTTGAGAATTATGAGACAGTGGCGGAATCTCAAATCATTGAAACGATCAGGTCGTGGTCATGACCCCGCCGGAGTGGATGCGACACAAGAAGGCCAACTCGCGGTCCTATGCCCTGCCTGCCCACAGTTCGGAAAAAATGTTCTTGACGACCTGACAGATGTCAGTCCAAACCAACGGTATGTTTCCTTCTATCTACTTATCTAGTTATTCACTGACAAGTTACTCACAGTTGGCTTCACTCATTATTCTTGGCCATTGACGCCAATTTTCGTCTCAAGCGTCGTTTCGTATCAAACGATATCAAGGATCCTGGGCTAAGTCATGGATGGGGTTATTTCGTGGAAGAAAAAAAGTATAAGGCATACCTTCATGATCATGGAGACGAGGCGCAAGAGGTACGCTGTCGCAACTGAATATAATTATTGTATACTAATACACGGTTTAGAAGAGTGCATGCGTTAGCCACAGCGCCGTTAACATGGCAGACACAAAAGCCTCCAAAGGGCTTGCTGCAACTGGTGTAGGTTCGGTTGTATGCGCACGGCATGACATGCGACTGGCTAATGGAGTTGGTGATTTACAAAAGGGCGAAAAGTAAGTAATTTCAAAGATGGCATTGCAACAGGTACTTATGATACTCTGTCAGATATATAAATATGGATTATATTGTCTTTTCTGCGCTATCTACTTTTTCAACCGCCCCCATAGTCAACTTTTCATACGATATTGCCTGTCAGTGGCATAAGAAGCTTTGGCAACGTGTTTCGAGTATCCTTCCCTTACAACTCCAGCCCAATCACGTGCAAACGACCTTCAACTTCTTTGTACCGAAGTTTCATATCGCCGCTCATATTCCCGCTTGTCAAACTAACTTCTCCTTCAACTGGACGCCTGGAGTTGGTCGCACAGACGGGGAGGCGCCAGAGCGTGGATGGGCGGATATCAACCACGTTGCTGCCAGTACGAAGGAAATGGGTCCTGGCAGTCGTCAAGACATTCTTGATGACCATTTCGGGGATTGGAACTGGAAAAAGGTGGCTACACTCGGTATGTCTTTAAAAACGGTTCTCGTTGACAGGAATTAACTACAGTTTTGTGATTTCAAAGGTCGTGTTTTGCTGAGAAAGATCAAGGAAGCCATCAAAGCCGAAAAAGAACATCGACACGCCCTTGCAGAGTTGGAAGAGTCCGTCCAGCAGTCAGACCTAGGCGCTGCCTTGCTCACCACTTGGACAAGCGAAGTCGTAGCATGGGAGTTGGACCGCTCGAAACCAAATCCGTTTGAGAGCAGGATTACAGGTGATTCTTTTCATCCTCTCTCAAATTCATAGTCTCATCAAACTTTCAGCCGTAACACAGGCTGCTGTTCATTTAAAGCTGGTAATGCAAGACACACAGGATCTAGAAAATGGATCTTCTGTTTCACTCCATTCTCATGTGACGCCGAGCATTCTTATCAGCACAGGTCTGGATCTCGAGCATGCACAGTAGGTGGCGAGTGGATTTTGAGTGCAACTAAACTGATTTCATTTGTAGGCGGCGACTTCGTGCGGATAATGGGAACTTGAGTCAACATGCAACGAATGAGCAGCACGCAAACACCTTGGCACGCAGGAATAGTCTCCAGCGTCAGATTGAAGCATGGACCGAAATTCAAGTTTTATATATGCCATGTGTATCTCAACTACGCGCTACTGGTATTGGCCTCGTTCACCCCCTCAATAGTTCTCGAACCAGCAATGAAGAAAGCAGCTGTCCACAGCCGAAGCCCAACTCTGCCAGACCCAAAGATTTTCAATTGCTATTCCCTTCTGACATCTACGACTTCGCAACATGTGATCCGAAGCTTCTTCAAATGGAGTGGTCTTTACGTTCCGCGCAGGCCAATGATGCTCTGGATGAGTGTCGTTCCCATATACGCCTTCGCCATCAGCTCTTGCGGTTTAAAAGCCGACACCTACGTGGACAAAGTGCCAACACTCGCGCGCATAGGACGATCCAAGCCGTGGAGAGGCGGCTGGTCCTCAGCCATGATAAGTATTCACATGCTCGTAGCGCGCTGGTCTGCCTTTCGAGGCACCTTGATCGTGTCGGGTGGGATCGCAAGTTGCAGGTATTGAAAAAATCCGACCTCAGACCAATAGGCGACCTTGGGGGACTGACTCAGGGCACGGCAATCATGTCGTGGATCTGGCTTACGCATGGGATCTCTTCCGAGTCACACGACAGCGAGGGGCTGCAAGACTGTAAGTGCTTATGTAGCAATGTTTTTGTTCCGAGTCATACTCATTTTATGATTGATTTAGCACTCCGCGTCGAATGGTGCAAGACAAGGGCTCGACATACCAGATGGTTAGAAGAAATACAACTACTGCGAGTAGAAATGCACCGCGTGTTAGCATTCTTCGCATGGGAAGCCAACTGCTGGGATAAACGAGCAACCCTTCGCATAGTGGACCGGTCAGAGGATACAGAGGGGTTGACGGCATATGCAAAGCGCCAAGCTGCTATCCGTCGCGCCTTGTCTGCCCATTTCTCGGAGATGTGGTCTAATGTGGGAGTTCTGGTAAGTGCCGGTTTGGATGATGGTGCGGAAGACTGGGAGGATAATGGACCTTCTATTGATGAACCTCCCCGCGAAGATCTTGATGAGGTTGATTAATATCATTCTGTACCTTCATGTGTAGTCAGCTTTAATCAATCTTGGATCTCAGATTCTCAATGATGCTCGACATTTACAGTGCAGCCCGGATATCCTCCGTTTAAGTGACAAATGCGCCGGCTGTCAAACGGAGAATCATATAGATCACTAGCCTACAGGGATGTATCGTTTAGAATGGATAATCGAGCTAATGGATGTATTCCAGTTTTAGGGCTATAGCCCACAATGATATATCCATACACCAAGATGGGGTGAACCTGTTGCGATCACATGTGATGATGCCCACTCAACGGACCTCGCCGAGTAGCATGAACTATCACCCTATCTCATCATTTCCTCCTATATCATACATACCATTACGGAAAGTCATTGGAACCCGGCTCAAAGGGGTATCGCATCAAATAATGGCTACCACTCAACTCTACGAAGAATCATTGCACAACTTGGGTATCTTCACAGACTCATTGCAAGTATTCCAGTTCTAGAACTTGAGGCGCCCTGAAAGCTTCAATCAGAAATACCTGATCTTTTGAAGACTATTTCGTACTCCCGAGATGCTCAAACGCCCTCTTAGGCTTAGTGTTTGTGGCAGGTTCTTCCCCGTGTAGCACTTAGCCCTGTTCGCAGCCATTCATTTTCCTCGAAGCAAGCAGTGCATGAGGCACTTTCGGTTAGCTCTAATGGACATCTCAATTCTGACACCTTTCAAGCCTCATCTCCTGCAAGTCTTTCGCCAAAGATTATCGATGAACGACACGCATGTTGGCTTCGTGTTCAGGCCTGCAGGGTCCAAGTTGGGTGTTTGGCTTCGCTAAGCTGGATACCACCGCAACCACTGAATTGTAAAAACGCTGAGCGGAAGAGCACGAACCAACGTACAGGATCAGGGACGTTGCTTAGGACAGTCCGGATCATACGGCGTGCAAGTCTTAGACAGAGAGTTGATGCGGCAATTGAGGTACTTCCATAAATATGTCGGGGTAGGGAGTAATGATTTACTACGAACCCATCAGTTATTTGTGAACGCTACTCGCGAGGAAACGCACAGATAACAATGCATGCCTACTGGAAGTTCATCACCAATGAGAAAGACTGCATTTGCATCGTCCCCGTCGCTAGCAACTACGGATAAATCACACCATCAGCCCTCTTGCATCCACAGTAATACAATTACCAACCATGTCAGCCTGAATAGGTCGAGTAGTATGGAACACTACATTGTCAGATACATCTGTCCGCGATGTTTGAAGCTTCTCGTCTTGCGATGTCTTAATGCACAGCCCGGGGTGGAAAACATCATGGCCAGTACGAAATTTGGAAGAATCCACATTATCTCCATATTACATACAAGACCAGCCCGCCGGTGACGGTTAACTTGAACATGGAATATGATTTAGAAATACTCACATGGTCTAGAATTTGCGAGTCAAGTCACCGAAACAGTCTTTTGCTCACAAGCGTGATCAGACTGTGACAAAGTTTTTTTTTCCAGGAAGGAGGAAGTAAGCCTCGTTGTTCTGCTCGCCCTCGTCAAGTGAACGGTCCTTGAAATCCAAGTTGGAGGCTGAGAGTCCGATAATCTCAGAAAATGCGGGATTTGATCGGTCTGCGGGAGGTCTATGCAAACTAGATGCAGACTTGCGTCCTGTCAATGTGTTGCTCGGATTCAGAAAGTGGCTCTGAGTCAGTGAAAATACTCACCATAAAAGATGGGCAGATACTCAGGTACATAGGCCATGGAAATTCGACGGGAGAACATGGCAGGCCGCTGATGATCGTATTTTCTCACGCTGAAGCGCAACGAGTCATGGTACGTTCTCAAAATGCGGGAAAGACAGTGATACCATGTAGATTGTGATGGCATATGCCAGAAGCAACACAATAGTCATGGGTGCAATTTACGAGCGTGCAGAATGGTCCTGCAGCATGTACAATCGTTAATGCAATAGTGCGCAATCCGATTAGAGTACATAACTCGCGAATACTAGTATGGAAACAATGCAGGTGCGATAGCAAGAGAATGCGAGCGAAAGCAGACGTGAGTCACAGCAACAACAAACAAGAAAATCAGAACGATCGCGGATGGATTGTTGCATTTAAGTGCTAGGACCACTGGCTGTGAAATCTGTCACGCACGATGGACTCGACTGAGTAACAATCTGCTTGACCTGGTATAGAAAACTCGTCGGTGTTGAAACCGGAGTGCTGAGTATAGTACATAACACGGGGAAGAGAATCGGAAACAACTGCACCGCTCAGGAGTTAGAGCTGGTGTGCTTGGTATCGTACACGACACGAGCGCATAGCATGAAGAAAGACGCGTCGAAAAAACAAGAAGCTTGGCCCGAACATCATCTACTTCTTTTCTGTCAAGTCCTTTGCTGCAGGCTTTGGTAAACTTCGACTTCCAGGTCCACAACAAGACGAGGGACGTACACAAGCGATTTTCAAGGATGAACTCGAGAATCTTCTTTCCCAGTTCCCTTCCATGGTAGCCTTGACGAGAAATCTCTTTTGCTCCTTTCTCCACTGCGGCAGCCGTCGGGGATTTCAGATAGTAGTCCACGGCAGACTTGACGAGCTCTGAGCCCTTCGACTTGTGCGAGAGAAACACAGAGTACTCGAGGACGACAATGGTAGCTGTTTGCTGTGATTAAGACTATAACCGTTGGTGTGGCGAGAAACTAACCAATACCAGTCTGAATTATTATGTTCGCAGCAGAAATGAACAGTGAGTTCTTCACAGCCTGTTGCACACTCGTATAGTGCTGGGAATGAATGCGGAGGGAAGCCAACCTACCAAGGGCTGAAGGACGCAGATAATATCATCTCGGTGGGTTTTTGCCTAGCCATAGGTTGAAAGTATGGGTATCGGAATCAACTCCACGGAGGAAAGTACTTGCCCCCTGCTGGAAAGGGATGTCATAATTATGAGGTGGAAATTTGGCATTTGATTAATAACAGAGAAGCACATTCTATTTTGTCGACATAATGGTTGTGAATAATCAACCACCAGATTGTAGACAATGACTGCTGTGCTCAGGTAACTTACAAACTGTCAGGGGTTGGAACCAGATGAGCATCACTATATACTGGCGAATACCATTCAAGGACGTACGAGCTAGATGAGATTGTTTGTCAGTGGAGTAACATGATGTCAGACAGGATATAATCAACATACATTCTACAAACACGTGAATGCAAGAGATTATCTGGCTAGAACGATTGACGATTGAAATAGACTTACACCCTACAGATCGACAGAGGGAGTCAAAATGATTGAGAGATTTAACGCTTCGCATTATGAAGGTCAAACGACTCACATTCTGCATAGGACACAAAAATATGCAAAGATGAATGAACATGAAAAATAAGTTATCAAGGAGGGATACTCAACGAACTAAGCATTATGTGAGTAATGATGAATCGGCTCATCTGATGGAATAGAATACGCTTACATGAGGCTATGAAAACGAGTGAACATCATTCTACTGTTGACCATCATCTGAATACAAGATATGATCAAGACACGCACCACCTGCCAAAAAAAAACAGTAAGTGTAAGAGCTGTCCGCATGAGTTGCAAATGGAAAACCATCAAGGGACTGACCTTCTGTCAACAGGTGAAGAGCAGCGATTGTCAGCATGGGCTGAGGATAAGGGACAGTCAAAAGTACATACGTTCTGTCAATAAACGAGTAGCAGGGAGGCATGAGGATGACGAGCATGGGTCAAGAGCTAGAAACCATGAAGGAACTTACCGGCTGTCAACAGGGGAGCAGCAGCGAGGGATAGCGATCATGAGCATGGATCGAGGACTGGAAACCATCAAGGCACTTACCAGCTGTCGACAGGCAAGCAGCAGCGAGGGATTGGGATCATGAGCATGGAGCGAGGACTGGAAACCATCGAAGTACTTACATACTGTCAACAGGGGAGCAGCAGCGAGGGATGGGGATCATGAGCATGGGTAGAGGACTGGAAACCATCGAGGCACTTACAACCTGTCAACAGGGGAGCAGCAGCGAGGGATGGGGATCATGAGCATGGGTCGAGGACTGGAAACCATCGAGGCACTTACGTCCTATCAACAGGGGAGCAGCAGCGAGGGATTGGGATCATGAGCATGGGTCGAGGACTGGAAACCATCGAGGCACTTACATACTGTCGACAGGCGAGCAGCAGCGAGGGATTGAGATCATGAGCATGGGTCGAAGACTGGAAACCATCGAGGCACTTACTCGCTGTCAACAGGGGAGCAGCAGCGAGGGATGGGGATCATGAGCATGGGTCGAGGACTGGAAACCATCGAGGCACTTACTTCCTGTCAACAGGGGAGCAGCAGCAAGGTATTGGGATCATGAGCATGGGTAGAGGACTGGAAACCATCGAGGCACTTACGTCCTGTCAACAGGCGAGCAGCAGCGAAGGATGGGGATCATGAGCATGGAGCGAGGACTGGAAACCATCAAGGCACTTACTCGCTGTCAACAGGGGAGCAGCAGCGAGGGATAGGGATCATGAGCATGGGTCGAGGACTGGAAACCATCGAGGCACTTACTTCCTGTCAACAGGAGAGCAGCAGCGAGGGATGGAGATCATGAGCATGGGTCGAGGACTAGAGACCATCGAGGCACTTACTCGCTGTCAACAGGCGAGCAGCGGCGAAGGATGGGGATCATGAGCATGGAGCGAGGACTGTAACTCATCGAGGCACTTACATACTGTCGACAGGCGAGCAGCAGCGAGGTATTGGAATCATGAGCATGGGTCGAAGACTAGAGACCATCGAGGCACTTACGTCCTGTCAACAGGGGAGCAGCAGCGAGGGATGGGGATCATGAGCATGGGTCGAGGACTGGAAACCATCGAGGTACTTACATACTGTCAACAGGGGAGCAGCAGCGAGGGATGGGGATCATGAGTATGGGTTGAGGACTGGAAACCATCGAGGCACTTACTCGCTGTCAACAGGGGAGCAGCAGCGAGGGATGGGGATCATGAGCATGGGTAGAGGACTGGAAACCATCGAGGCACTTACATACTGTCAACAAGGGAGCAGCAGCGAGGGATGGGGATCATGAGCATGGGTCGAGGACTGGAAACCATCGAGGCACTTACGTCCTGTCAACAGGAGAGCAGCAGCGAGGGATGGAGATCATGAGCATGGGTAGAGGACTGGAAACTATCGAGGCACTTACTTCCTGTCAACAGGGGAGCAGCAGCGAGGGATAGGGATCATGAGCATGGGTAGAGGACTGGAAACCATCAAGGCACCTACATACTGTCGACAGGCGAGTAGCAGTAAGGCATCAGCGTTGTCCTTGCTTAGCTCTGTCAGCCACAATCTTACCAGCTGTTATCAATAAACAACTACAATCAAGGAAAACATATCAGGATGTCTACAGTTTTAGCGCTTCGATATTTACCATCCGTGAGAACCATTACCAGGGATCGTCAGATTGAATGAATCTTCGTCTTACTTTGAGATGCGGAAACCACTTAGCAATATCATGCTGATAGTCTCCATCATTGATTTGCTTATGCGCACGATCAACGAGTGTTCTAGATGATGTTGAAACAAAATTATGTGACTTGCAAATCTGAGACTCACGCGATGGCACACTTGATGCAAAGCTCCAAGTTTGATTTTTGTGTCGACACCAAGCACAACCGCAATTCTTCATCGTCTAATGCGAAAGTGGTGTGTTCCAGTAGAGTGTTGCAGTTTGCATCCGTTTTGTTCATTTCTAGCACGGTTGCTAATGTCAACTTTGACTTGGGACAAATCAAAATTGAACCACTTACCCTGCAAGCGTACATAGGCCTTGGGACGCGCACGGTTTTCGGGGTTGCGCAACTCATCCAAGACTCTTGTCTTAGTGAAAAGTTCCTCAACGCGCTCGGTAATCCTCTTTGAGCGTTCTTCTCCCGATACTCCTTTTAGTTGCTTCTTGATTTCTCCAAATGCGACGGGACGCAGAGCTTCGAATTTGGTGAACACCACGACCACAGGAACTGAAGATCGATCATTCAGCCCGAACACGGCAACTGACAATGAAATTGCAAGCTCACCGTGCCCGGTGTCGCACTCCCGGAAAAACTTCTCTTCTGACCGTTGAAATGTTCGGCAATGCTCGTCCATCGGAATACAATACCTGATGGCAATCAAAAAGCGCGGAATGTCAGAAGGGGGCTACTTACCAGATGGCGTGAATTCGCTCCTCCAAATTCGTCGCACGCGCCCGCTCTGAGATAAAGTTCTTCATACTCTTGAATTCTTCTTCAGATCCCGCTTCGAAGCCGCAGGAGTCGTGGAATACGAAACCGGGATTACTTTTGAATACCATTTCGTTCGCGATATCGTGATTTCCTCGCTGAATATCCGTCAGCGCATGTATGCACACAGGGAAAATGATGCACGCACCTTGATTGAGGATTCCACGATGGTAGTATCAATCTACCCACAGCTGATCAGCGATAGAGGCGTGCATGGCATAGATCATCACCCGCACCTTCTTTCCTTTGGTATCGTGAATTTTAGGTTGATCCGTGGTGTTGCAAACCTTCTGAAGGATGGTCGTTTTGCCTGCGTTTGCTCTCCCCATGATCAGAACTCGAAAGCGCTTCATCATCCTTCTGAGTTCCTGGGCTTCGGTGGTTGCCATTGGGAGATCTTGATGGTCCTGAGGTAGAGGTGATTTGGTTTATCGTGAAAGCTGTACTGCGGTACAGAACGAGGTCGTGGCGAAATATGACAGCGAACGGACACGAAGCAAGGGTTCTTATAGCTTGTGGCACAACAGCTATACACGGCGTCTATCTCTTATCGATATCAAACTCCCTGCCAATCAGGCAACTGATTACCCTCGCACAGATACGAATTTGCAACTGTTCAATCGCTCGTACGATAAAGCACAAGGATGACACAACAGATGATATCGAATAATGAGAACATTGATGGAGACATGAACTATGATGAATGATCAGAATACGACGAAAATGACAGAATTTTGTTCTTTCCTACCCGTCTAGCTGAAAAGCAGTGATATCGGAAATCTCTGCAAATGAAAATAAGCTCGATCTTCCAGACGATTTATCCTTGAAACGTCTGAGAGCAAACAAGATATGTTAGGATGTGAGACACCCTCTGGAATGGGTGACATCCCGTGATGCTCGACAAGGTGTTTGGAGTTTCCCCCGGAAGATGTCAGTCCTGAGTACGAACTAAGGGGCAACGAAGCAGTAGATGCCGTACGTGTTGGGTGAACTCGAACGTCGAGCACGCTGGTTGGAAAGGTCGATGTAGCGGGCCGCAGGAGCTTGTGTATTCATAGATTACTCGGGGCGGGTTTGGTACACGTCCGCAGATGAGTCCGACTGTCCATCATACTTTATAAATTGGCGCATATATTGTCAAGTATCGAAGATGACGTACCGGTCAACATACACGTAAATTCTCAGGGCTCGTGTGCGTCTCGCTGGATTATAACAAAATCCGTCCCAAGAACCCTTGAATACTCACTCATGAGCACGATGGACAAACTTCTTGCAGCCGCAAGAATCGCAATGTGCACCACCGTTTGACTCAGCCCTCCTCCGACTCTTCCCGCACTGCTGGTGCCTACTCTGATGGGTGATGTCGTTCAGGCTGACTGCTTCTCGGTCCTTAGCGAGCTCCCTGCTGTCTTTCGACGGTATTGAGATCACATTGAAATCATATAGCGTCAACCGTCGTGATGTAAGGCGATGAAGTACATGGCTCTGCACCTGGAACGTACAAAATTACATGCCTTGGCAAGGATACGATCAGTACAAGAACTCGCGGTATGATCCAAGACTCACTGGTTTGAACGATATGCTTGATTGTATACCTTGTATCCAGCCATTTTGAAAAATGTCGACAACATTGCGAGACATAGCATTGCATGCTGGCGCCCAACCGTGAAGCTCGATGATTATCTTGCGCGTCCTTGTCTGAAGCTGAATGTGGAAGGTAGAGCTTGACGGCGGCAGTGGTAATCCCCCTCAAGCGAAGGCGTGAACTGCAGTGGGAATTTGAGCCGTGCGACGGTTTCTGTGCTCAGCCCGGTGTCTTCGTCATCTAGACTGGCTGTTTGCGTCCACAAGACAAACGTATGGAAGTGAAGAATTATGACGTTTCACGTGAGTATAAATTTTTCATAAGGACATACTGGTCCGCATCTAGGGGTGCGAGAATAACGCTGTCATTAAGGGTCTGATAGTAGTGGATCCGGGGACGGAGATCGTTGTGGAACCACATGTTGAGGTAAGATGGGAGGGCGGACACCTGTCGTTGTGTCGTGAACGTCTCCAGAGGCGTCATAACCTGCAAAATGGTTTTCCTGTAGGGATAAATTGAAATCATAAGTCATTGTAATAGAAAGCACAAGAAAAACAAGACGAACCTCTATACCAGGATAATGATCCTGTTGATCCTGCTGGACAGGTTGTGGGTCCCGATCCAGAGACCTACGAATATCTAACGTGCTACCATTAGTAGAACAGCCCCGGGAAGCACGTTGTACAACAGAGCCATACCAGTATGTGTTCTTTTCTTCAGAGAACACGTCCCTTTGTATCGGGACCTCCAAGCTCTGCATGCCGTCTACACGTTCCATAAAGTACTTGGTGCAGCTAGCTCTTGCATAGTCTCTCGCAGTCGCAGGTATATTTTTTGGTGTCACCGTGACTGACTCTGTAAAGTAGCGTGGAATCTTGGGCATGGTGTGTCGACGAAGGCATGTCTTGCTGACACGAGACGCTGACACAACGCAGATCACAGATATGTTTTGTGTGATATGCACTCTGCCTGCGTTTCGTGCGTTGGAGGAATTACAAACGTAATAAACAACTTTGACAAAATGAACATTGAGTCACATGACAGGAAGGAAGTACATTTTCGAATTCATTTCGATGAGCACATGTCTTGTTCTTAACACATCACGATCATCTCATCTGACCAGGTTTTGCAAATTATCCTCACCTCTAACGTGTGATGTCCATTCAACGGACCTCGCCGAGTAGCATGAACTATCACCCTATTTCACCATCTCCTCCTATATCATATACAATGTCAACACCAGTCATTGGAACCTGGTTCAAAGAAGTATCGCATCAAATATTGGCTACCACTTAACACTACGAAGAATCATTGCACAAATTGGGTACCTTCGCAGACCCATTGCAAGTATTCCAGTTCTAGGACTTGAGGCGCCCTGAAGCTTCAAAAATACCTGATCTTTTGAAGACTACTTCGTACTCCCGAGATGCTCAAACGCTCTCCCAGGCTTAGTGTTTGTGGCAGGTTCTTCCCCGTGTAGCACTTAGCCCTGTTCGCAGCCATTCATTTTTCTCAAAGCAAGCAACGCGTGAGGCACTTTCGGTTAGCTAAGACGGACATCTCAATTCTGACTCCTTTCAAGCCTCATCTCCTGCAAGTCTCTCACTAAAGATCATTAATGAACGACATGCATGTGGCTTCGTTTTCAGGGTCAAAGTTGGAAGTTTGGCCTCGCCAAGCTGGATACTGCTGCAACCCGCCATTTCTAAAGTCTGATGACTCTGCGCGCAGGAAGATTGTCCACGTACCAATCGCATATCTAAATGCTGGATCGTGCATCATGGTTAGAAGGGAGCCTGTGCTTGCTCATTACCTTATAATATGACGTTTACTGTAAAAGTTACTCACAGCTTTATTATTGTGGCTGAACATTGAAATGATAAAGTTATGCCCAATTGTACACTGTAGTCGCAAAACCAATAAACATAACCGTACGATGAACAGTAAACAAAGTCCATGTCGACGAAGTTAGTCCTTTCTTCCGCTTTCAAAACCTGATGCGATGCCTACTCCCACCAGTCCGCCATTCCCGCCGCCCGTTGTAGATGCGCCGCCCTGATAACTTTAGAATACAAACTATGGTGTCATGCTATCTCTTGATCAGACACATAGTTCACATGTCACACTAATGACGAGAGAGACTTCATTTCCATCGTCGATGTCGTCGACTGTGACTAAGGTGTGTCAATTAGCCTTATCCCATCAACCATGACACAACCACCAACCATGATAGTACCCTGGATAGGTTGCGTGATATGCAGTACCTCATCCTTAGGGTCTCCCTGGGATTTGTGAAACTCTTCATCTTGCGGTCCACTAGTGTGGAGTTCCTGGTGATAGACGCCGTGGTGCTCATAAAGTTGGGGGGGATCGACAATTGCGTTGGCCTGCATATAGTATCGCGCATTCAGGAGTGCGATAAACGAGTTGACATATACTTGAAACAGTATATACAGCTGGTCAGCATGGTCACGAAAGAATGTGTTGTTGATCATACTCTTAGTCACTAAAAATTGAAGTCCGATGAAGATGAAGGTTGTCGGCATCACAGCACACTGCAGGAAACCAACAGAGACCTCAGATGTAGACAACATAATAGATATCACTCACTGTGATTATGATTGACACCGAAAAAATACTGTCGAAATATCAGTCAAAGCACTATAGGGCATGCTGGAAGGGAGGATACCTTGTCAGACAGCCAGTACTGACGGTATAGCCCACGAGCTTTGTTATGAATGAATCGGTGCTGATTAACCTGCGTCAGCATGTCAGATCCTGATGAGGAATCTGCTCTGTACCAAGAGAACCCAGTACGTGAAGTGGCGAGGAGATAACATAGCGATGATGTGATGATAATATCGATAAAAGTGGCTGCTCCTAAAGACAGATATGTCGACCACATGGCCTTAGCCAAATCCTCGAAAAATTTGACCCTATATCTACTCGCTATCAGCACCTCCTGAAGTTACGGAACTGCCTGACTCACTGCTCCCAAGCGAGGGCTGTCATTAGGTCAAACGATGAGCCAATAACAATATTAGTAACACTGTTGAAATCTCACGGATGACAACAACTAAGGGGAGATTTAAGATCGGTTGACCAGCATTTGCAGGCAACAAACTCGCCTGAAGTTAGTACCAAGACCATGCCCTGACAGTGAATCAACACAATGAAATGCAATTGAACCCTGATTGCAAACCCACCAACGACATGGCCGGGAGAACTCTTGATCGACCTTCGCTTACTAGGTTCATTCAGTAGATGTAGAAAATTCACGATGGTAGGGGAATAATCACTTTTCCATATGCGATGAACATACAAACTGTCGACCATGACATGACTTGAGTGTTGTATGTAGCAACAGTAATTGAACTTACAGATGTACCATAGGAACGATGAGAGCCTGTGCAGTGCGTATTGTTGGGTGGGTCACAAAGAACGGAAACACAACTTACGCTGATTACTAACTGAAGCTGTCCCAGCCCATTAGACGCTGCATAAAGGACCATTATAGAAACTCACTTTGAGACTCCATACGATTTCCGTGAGCACGCCGAAGTTCGCATAGTTATTCACCAGATAATAGTAGACACAATGGATTGTCAATGCCAGGTGCAGAGCATCAGATATCCTAAAAGTTGGGAAACAATCTCTACGCGATCAATAATTGCGAATCGAGAGGACACACCAAAGCCAAGTAATCTGCCAGAACGTGACATCAAGACCGGAACCAACAACAAGGCAGCATAGACGTACAACCAGCTTGAAAAATGTTATCCCCGCGTTTCTATGCGCCTGCAAGTAGATGAAAGCTTGAACATTGGTTAGACCAAAGAGACTGTTCCATGAGGTATGTTAGTACGAAAGGTCGCAGGAAACGTTCAGCTTTTGACTGCATAATGAACAAATAGTTTTACTCACACTGCTGCCAGGATAACCCCAATAAAAAGTGCCCCGAACGTGTTTCCCAGGTCAAGTTGTGGAATGGCATCCTGAGCCGAGGAAGACATTGTCCTTGACTGAACGAGCCCACCAGTGGTAGGTTCACCATAATATATAACCCAGAATAATCACACTGCCATTTGTTCTGTGAGAGAATCATGACTTCTGACGCTGAACGCTGATGGTAGAAGCATGTGTAAGATGTATAAGTACAGCAATGATAGTATGCCATTCAAGTCGATGCGAAGGTATGTCACCCACAACAACTGTACAGACTTGTAATCACGTACGTAAGTGACGTAATGATGTATTACTACCTGCGGCAGCGAGTGGTGAGGCGAGGGGCCATAACCCACTTGTGTCTCCTGGACCATAACTTGGACCGTCGACGCGCAGATCGAACATTTAATGCTGATCTTGTGTCGAAGAATCAGGACGCCATCCGAGTCGATATCATGTAGTGATCACCAATCTGGCCAAGTTTGGCTGTGTATCGCAGCATGGATCCAACAAGGCGGTGCTAATTCAATCGGTGAGCGGTTCATATGAATCATATCATCATTCAGTTCGGCATTGTGCGCACAACGAACCTGTTGTGATCACATGCACCCAGTAGCAATGTCCATTCGATGAACCTTGTTAAGTAGCATAAAATATCACCTTGTCTCATTGTCTCCTGCTATATCATATACAACACACTGCAAATCATTACAGAAAGCCATCAGATTCTGGTTCAAAGGATCTCGGGCTCAGTATCTAGGTGCTGTTCTTCCCCATGTAGCGCTTAGCGTGTTCGGAACCATTCATTTCCTTCGAAGCAAGCAGTGCGTGAAGCACTTTCGGTCATTCGACGGATATCTATGTCGTGCGGCTGATGGAATTCTCAGCGCCGACTCATTTCAAGCCTCATCGCAAGTGTATCGCCAAAGATCATCAATGACGCACGTATGTGGCTTCGGGCTCAAGCGCTCAGGGCCCAAGTTGGGTATCTGGCTTCGCCAAGCTGGATACCGCCGCAACCACTGAATTGCAAAAATGCTGAGTGGACGGATCAACGTACAGGATCAGGGGCCGTGGCTTAGGACAGTCCGGGCATACGATGTGCAACAAAATTGATGTTTCACAGCCAGCAATCGAGGTACTTCCGTAAATGGTGGGTAGTGATGATTTACTACGAACCCATAAGTTATTTGTGAGCGCTACTCGCGAGGAAACGCACAAATTAATCCATGCCCACTGAAAGTCCATCACGCCAACGAGAAAGACTGCATTTGCATCGTCCCCGTCGTTGGCAACTGTGGGTAAATCGTGCCATTAGCCCTTTTGCATCAACAATAATACAATTACCAACTTTGACAGCTTGAATCGGTCGAGTAATACGGAGCACTGCATCGTCAGATACATCTGTCCGCGATATTTGAAGCTTCTCGTCTTGCGACGTCTCAATGCGTAGCTCGGGGTGGAAAACGTTATGGCCAGCACGAAATTTGGGAGAACCCACACTATCTGCGCCGGCCTGCAGGTAGTATCGTGCGTTCATAAGTGCCATGAACGAGTTCACGTATACTTGAAACCGCACCGTTAGTTAGCACGATCCTGAGAGAATGTGTCGGTCTTACATTTAGTCACTAAGAATTCAATACTGAGAAAGATGAAGTTCCTCGGCATCACCGCGCACTATAGGTGGCTGTCTGAGACCTCAATTATGGACAGTGCAAGAGAAGGAACCTCACAGCGATTACAGCTATTATTGAACATATACTGCACACATATTAGTTCAAGCATGTGGTGAGTTGGAGAGAGGCATACCTCGTCAGACAGCCTGTACTAATTATATAACCCAAAAGCTTTGTTAAGAAAGAATCGGTACTAAATGATTGCGTTAGTATATCAGATCACGACAGCGAACAAAGTGCATCTCGTTACCTAGAGAATCCAGTACGGGAAGTAGCGAGGAGATAGCATAGTGATGATGCGATAAGGATATCATCAAAAGTAACCGCGCCCAAAGTC
>JABBWF010000483.1:0-22204 GCA_016647645.1 Suillus variegatus
TAAAACTAGGGGAGACAAAGCCTCCGAAATCTGGGTCTGCAAAATTTCCAATGTACACCCACATGGTATATATATAACTATGTGGAAATACGGAGTGCTAGTTATAATTTCGGGTCTAAATTTCTGGGTCCAGAGAGTTGTATGTAAAATACCTGCAGGTGCTGCGGGACATGGGAATAAATGTAATAATGATTGCAGTGCATGTAGTTAATGGGAAACACAAGGCAACTATGCACCAGTGGGCTTAACAGGACTTAACGACATAGAATCCGACATGGTGTCTTCCTAGTAGAAATGGAATAATTCTAGTCAGATTCGTCTGTTGAAGGGGGGGCGGGGGGAGGGGTGGGTAGCTACATCTACATATGTATTCATTAATAAAGGGAAAATGAAGGTAGTGACATACTTGTTCTTCGGGAAGAATCGACTGGTGTCTTCCTCATAGAAATGGAGTAATTTTGATCAGATTAGTCTGTTGAGGGGGGGGAGCGTGTAGTAGCTGAGTGACATACTTGTTCTTCAGGAAGAATCGGACATGGTGTCTTCCTTGTAGAAATGGAGTAATTTTAGTCGGATTAGTCTGTTGAAGGGGGGGAGTGTGTAGTAGCTGAGTGACATACTGTTCTTCAGGAAAGATCGACATGGTGTCTTCAACTCGTAGAAATGGAGTAATTTAGTCGGATTAGTCTGTTGAGGGTTGCGGGGCGGCGGGGGAGGGTGGTAGCTTACATCTACGTAGGTATGTTCATTAATAGAGGGAAAATGAAGGTAGTAGCGAGTGACGATACTTGTTCTTCGGGAAGAATTGGGACTGGTGTCTTCCTCGTAGAAATGGAGTAATTTTAGGTCGGATTAGTATGTTGAAGGGGGGAGCGGGTAGTAGCTGAGCGACATACTTGTTCTTCAGGAAGGATCGACTGGTGTCTTCCCCGTAGAAAGGAGTAATTCTAGTCAGAATAGTCTGTTGAAGGGGGGGAGCGGGTAGTATCTGAGCGGACATACTTGTTCTTCAGGAAGAATCGGACATGGTGTCTTCCTCGTAGAAATGGAGTAATTCTAGTCAGATTAGTCTGTTGAAGGGGGGGAGCGGGTAGTAGCTGAGCGACATACTGGTTCTTCAGGAAGAATCGGACATGGTGTCTTCTCCCTATAGCATGTATATTGCACCTATGGTCCGTCCCAATGAGCCTGCGGTCTTCCCTATAGCATGTATAGTACACCTATGGTCCGTCCCAATGAGCTTGCGGTCTTCCCTATAGCATGTATATTGCACCTATGGTCCGTCCCAATCAGCCCGTGGTCTTCCCTATAGCATGTATAGTACACCTATGGTCCGTCCCAATGAGCTTGCGGTCTTCCCTATAGCATGTATATTGCACCTATGGTCCATCCCAATCAGCCCGTGGTCTTCCCTATAGCATGTATAGTACACCTATGGTCCGTCCCAATCAGCCCATGGTCTTCCCTATAGCATGTATATTGCACCTATGGTCCGTCCCAATGAGCCTGCGGTCTTCCCTATAGCATGTATATTGCACCTATGGTCCGTCCCAATGAGCCTGCAGTCTTCCCTATAGCATGTATATTGCACCTATGGTCCATCCCAATCAGCCCGTGGTCTTCCCTATAGCATGTATATTGCACCTATGGTCCGTCCCAATAAGCTTGCGGTCTTCCCTATAGCATGTATATTGCACCTATGGTCCGTCCCAATGAGCCTGCGGTCTTCCCTATAGCATGTATATTGCACCTATGGTCCGTCCCAATCAGCCCGTGGTCTTCCCTATAGCATGTATATTGCACCTATGGTCCGTCCCAATGAGCCTGTGGTCCTCCCTATAGCATGCATATTATGCCTATGGTCTGTCCCATTAAGCGTACAGTCTTCCCTATTGCAGGCACATCACACCTACAGTCCTTCCTGTTTATCATTTTTGCAATGCTGTGGTATGCCGTCCCTATTCAGCTATCTATGTGAAAGTCTGCAGTACTATAGACAAAGGTTGTAGTAAAACTATTGGATCCAATAGTATGTAAACGGCCATAGGTACTGCAGCTAATGTGGTTAGACGGGGAGGAGCCCCCCTTGCACTCACACTCGCATACACACTCCCCCTCGCATTCTCACTCCTCTCACACCCATAGCCAAGGCTATGCCCACATTCACCACCCACACACCGCATTCTCACTCCTCTCACACCCATAGCCAAGGCCACGCCCAAATCCACCACCCACACAGTCACCACCCCTCAGTCCCCATGCTCAACATCCCCACCAAGATGCAAGCAGAGTGAGCATTGAGGAGTGGGCGTGATGAACCAACAATCTGTGTGGTTTGAAGTGTAAGTACCAGTAGTGTTACATGGAACCGGACTGGGCATAGGACAGTTTTCCAGAGGATGTGAGCAGGTCCAGTGCGTATATAATGAAATCTGTTGTGGGTTATGCGCCTGGCGTGTTGGAGATGACTGTAGGTCGTCTGGACAAAGTATACAATTTTGATATATTTTTCAATTATATAAGAAAAGACTCATTCAGTCTAAGGGGGTCTAGGAGGCAGGGCACAGTGCATAGATGCAATCCACAAAGGTAGGAAAATTTGCCAAAAAATCGACATTTGAAGACCCCAGACACCCCTACATTAGAGGGAATTCAAGTGGTCCAAATCGTTGTATGGTACTCCCACAACATATTCCCAATGGTCTTTAGTTCATATATGGTACATGGTCTTTGGTCCCTAATGACTACAGGGAAAGACCACAGAACATTGGGTAGACCACCATAAAAGTACCTCTTAGGTGAAAACCTCTATAGGTCACAATCAACCTAAGAGGTGTCTAAAATGGGGTGACCAAAGTGGGGCAGACGGGAACTAAAAGATGCTCTGCATGACCTCACAGGCCTCACCAACCATAATCTCTCATTCTATTATCACACCGGATGCACCTCTGACATGTACGTGGCATTGTCTGCAGGACAATGCCCAAACCAACATTGGTCATTTACGCCCTGAAAATAAGGGATTAATACTAGAACTTGGCACGAAAACATAGCGAACGCTGCTGTAGAAGATAAAGAGGGAAATAAAGACAGTGAGTGATACACGTTAAAGAAAAATATTATATTAATATTAGCGACACCTTCTCCATCACTGGTAATGCTATCACATACTTCTCGAAGTTTGTATAAAGTGGGCGTGCAATACAGAGGACCAGACAAACGAAAGATGAGTTACGTTGGTCATGGTGGGTAGCTGGCTTGCCTGTTATAAGACCTTGGAAATAATCAGTGGAATATACATCAGGTATTTTTGCGAAAGATGATAATGATGACCTGCAATCAATAGCAATTAATGCTAGTAGGTGTGGAGGTGATGTATGTAGGGGTAGTAGGCACTGAAACCGACAGCACTGATAATTTGAGTTGGAGTTCGAAGACAAACCCATCATTGACATGGACATCCGGGGTCTGGACTCTGCATAGTTCTCAAAATCTATTAGGTGCTGTTTGGACAGCGAACCCTGGTTCGAAAATCTGAGCTCAAAACAACATGTGATGATGGCACGTGATATATTTTATCGATAAGAGATATCGATAGCGATCTGACACGTAGAATAGGAATATATAACATATGTATGTTTGAACTGCGCATAATCATTGCACCCACATGGACCTCGAAGCCCAAACAGCAAACCATCTACATCGACGACGCCAAATTACGATGGTCATCATCACCATCGCAGTCGCTCAAATTTCATGCCTTTATAACCTCTTATTTTTATCACGCGCAGAAAAGGTCCCATATCACATGTCAATTCTCACAGGAAAAGCCTGGGTGTACGAACTCATCAGTGGTCACCCAGACCGAATCAAGCACAATCTCGGCATCGACTTTCAAACCTTTGAGGAGCTCTTACAAGTTCTGCAGCAACATGGATATGCTCAGTCGCGCAACGGCATCACTATCGAAGAGCAGCTAGGTATTTTCCTGTATACGTGTGTTACAGGACTGTCGTCTCGCCATGTTGGTGAGCGATTTCAGCGTTCTCCAGACACGATTACCAGGTAAGTATGTCAATAATTCAAGATAAACTGTGCGCTGATGATTTTCACAGATATTTCAAACGCATGCTCACTTTCTTCTCGTCCCCTCCCTTCTACACTACAAATGTCCGGCTCCCAACCGAAAACACTCCCATTTCTGCGGCAATCCGCGACGACCCACGCTTCAGATTCTTCGATCAATGCATTGGTGCCATTGACGGCACTCACATTCGGGTCTTTGCACCACTCGAACATCACACCGTCCTGTGCAACCGAAAGGGATTTTTATCCCAAAATTGTCTATTCATATGCGACTTCGACTTCTACTTCACATACTCACTCACAGGCTGGGATGGCTCGGCTGCCGATGCCAGTCTATGGAACAACGCACGGTCTCACGATTTGCGCATGCCTGCGCGCAAATATCTTCTCGCTGACGCAGGCTTTGGTACTTGCGATGCGCTTCTCGTACCTTATCGAGGCGTACGCTATCATTTGAAGGAATGGCGTCAAGCAAATCTCATGTGAGTTCATTCGTTCTAGTGTTTTTATTTCTATTAAATTATTTTCTACTAGGCCACGAGATCCAAAAGAATTGTTCAATCTTCGACACGCAGCACTTTGCAATATCGTCGAACGGATCTTCGGTGTGTTGAAGCGCCAGTGGCGCATCTTGATGATCCCACCGGAATATAGCTTGCACATTCAGGCCCGCATCCCTGCAGCGCTGTGCGCCATTCACAACTTCGTACGCAGGTACAACCCTGACCTGTTTGATGTTGCCCTCGAACATGAGTATGATCTTGCGGAGGACGACGCTGTAGGACATGGGGCGCTCTCTGAAGGACCGGCGGATCCTGCTGAGAGGAGACGAGCGGATGCTCGTCGGGAGGCAATTGCAGCAGCAATGTGGGCCGACTATATCGAGGAACGTGAGTGAAGGGGGCTCCCATTGCCTTAGAAGTACTATACTAGTAGGATCATACAATCTATGTACAATATATACATTTGCAAGACGTCCGAGACAAACTGAGTGCAGGACGTAGAATATATTGAAAGACAAACCGAGCAGAAGACGTCCGAGACAAACCGAGCGCAGGACGTGGGACAAAACGAGCGCAAGACAACACTTGATATTTGAGACAATTGTTGAAACAAAATGATATATAGTATAGTACGCTATCAGACTATCATATGCTCCTGCGAGTCAGCTGATGCCTGGCGTGGTGCGCCACCACAAAGCACTCGCTTCTCCTCCAACCACTCAAGCCTTGTTGCCTCATCCAACGAGTAGAAAATGATGGCTTGGTTCTCGTGTTCGGCTAGGAAGTTGGCAATGGCGAGGCGCTCTTTGCTGGTAAGGTTTGTGCACTTGTTGAGCAGGGCGATGGCGCTCCCAACATGCATTCCAGGCTGCACTGGCTGTGGCATTGGGAGCAGCGGAGGAGCTAGTGTGAAATTCTTCTGCATCTCGCGCACTACTTCTACAAGATTTTTCATCGTCTCAGTACCCTCCTGTTGTGCCATTAATGTGGCAGACGGTGGACGGTTTCGCTTCTGGGAGCTTGTGGCTGAGCCAGGAGCAAGTGCACTGTACTTACGTTTGCTACGGCTGACGCTCGTCCATGCTGAGTCTGTGGTGGAACCTTCAGTAGAGGGTGCGAGATAGGTGGATGGAACAGGTGGCTCGATGGAATCTGGATTGATTGATGATGGTGGAGGCGCTGCACTTGGTGCAGCGCTCTCTGTTGCTGGGGGAACTGAGGTTGAGACAGTTGTTGTGGTGGGCCGGAAAACATGTGCGCCCTTCGACTGGTTTGGCATTAACTGCTCCATGATCTCAAAGTGATCAAAGCCCTTTGACATAAAGGGCTTTGCATGAGGATGTGACTGAAGATAATGTCATTAGAGAGCATGCGATCTATTGCAGTACTGACCTTGGTAAAACGCGCCCAGACATCATCCTTTCGATTGGCAATACCTGCTCCATGCTCATCACTCCAGGTGAATCCTGAAGTGCACTTGATCTCAATGACACTATGATATGCTTTCTTGAACTACAAAAATATATGATGTCATTGGCGGTGGCGGAAAAGTTCACTAGACGTACCGCTGTCCATTTATTCTTACAAACTACACCAGTCTTTTCTGCACCTCTCTGCTGCGTAAATTTCTCCTTAAGGTGCGTAGCTGCCTGATTGAAAGTGGTTGTCTTGAAGCCCCCGTCGCCTGAGGAAGGAAGGGCCTTCAAGAGGAACTCAAGAAAGGCGGTCTCCTCTGCCTTTGACCACACTGCAGGCGCCTTCAGGCTATAGTGTCATTATTATGGATAACCAAGTCTCATTAGAGACGGCTCGTTATCCTTCCTTGTCACGGACTGCTGATGCTTTGACAGATTATCCATTACCGTTCCCACGATGGATAATTTGCCAGACAGCTCAATTTGGTGCGTTTCTGCTCATTCTGGGGCCGTCTGTGATGGATAATGGGTTGGATGATACTTTTTGGTGGGTTCCTACCCTTTCCAAGCTGCATTAACCGTCTTGCTTCAGCTTCGAATTTATCCCGCCCCTCTCCCTGCTTCTCTGCGATCTGGATCTGATCGTCCCATCAAAAGAATACTCCGGAATGATGTTTCCACACCTCGTGCGTCTATTGGTTCCCTCTGTGCCTTTGATTCCTGCAAAATGGCACCCCTTGACTATTTTTCTCCTTGATTTAATGTGCGCAGGCACCCACACACCATTGAAATTTCTCGGACCCTCATTTCAGTAACTGCCTCGGATATCATTTCAATGCTGCGAAACATGTAGTAAGTGCCCAGTTTTTACTAGGCTCTTGAATGTGTTATTGTTGACCTTCCTCCCAGATTGATTTTTTTTCTACTTGAGCATGTCGAATCATTGCAGTTCCGTCTGCTTCGCTTTCATCCCACATCTTGTTTCTTTCAAGACAATTTCATCTATTCTACAGTTGTTGTTTTGTACTACGCTTCTGGTTCTGCTCTTATATTTGTGCTGCGTTGCATACCAATAGTTCAACGATCCAACACTTAGCTGACGTGTCCCAATTACCAAATAAATAAATTGTGGTTGCGATGACACAAAGTCCCATTATCCATAACGTGAGGTGTGATTTTTCTCTGAAGTCCGAGTCTTTGAGGCACGCTTGTGATGTACTTGCTCAAGCAACGTATGTCCAAGATCATAGTTTATTCTGTCACTCAATACATACAAGTATCTATCAGCATTAAAGACGCATCGGTACAATACTCGGGCTACAAATGCAAAACACGTCAGGTATTCATAATTTTCGTCTGTGTGAATTGTAAGATTTAATAAAAGAAGAGTGCGATCGAGGACATACCTCTTTGAAGAGGAAAGTGACCCTCCTGCGATTGGAGCCTTGCGTTTCATTTTGGCCTCTCCATTATCTCCAATGTTGTTTGCCTGTGTAAGGCGCATGGTAGCTTGTCTGATACGCCCCGTCTTTCTCGGCGCATCAACAGGACTGGGCAAGTGTTCGTCCATGGTCACTGCAGGTGCAGCAGCTCGCTTGCTAATAGTTGTAGTAGCGGCATGGGTTTGCGCTGGTAAGCGCATGCTGGGTGCACTGATAGCATCGGCACTGGATCTTCGGTCCAGATGCTCATCAATTGGTGCAGGAGCTGCAGGTGTCGTGGGGGCTGCAGGTGTCGCGGGGGCCGCAGGTATCACAGGAGCTGCAGGTGTCGCGGGGGCTGCAGGTGTCGTAGGGGCTGCAGGTATTGCAGGCTCGGAACCAGACCGTGGAAGGTGAGAGTTTGGAAAAATATAACTTGGCCCCAGTGCGTCCGAGTTGGAGGTCAAGGAATCTGTGATGTGATGGTTTGTTTGGAAATGGGGTGTTGAGGAGCAAAGGGGAGATGATACCTGCTGGTCCCAGACTTCGCGATTCCATGATGAAATTGGTGTACCAGTCTGCGAGCTTGACGACGGCAGACTATAAGACAATGACAGAGTGTCGTTATAGAGCGATGGGGTGTAGGGATCAAACGTGCTTGCGGCAGGATGTGCAGAGAGGAGCACTTCGGTCCCAGTCTGCGAGCTTGATGGTGGCGGATTATAAGATAATGACTGCGATTCATTGTAGAGCGATTGGGTGTGGGGATGTGCCGGGAGGAGCACTTCAGTCTCATTGATCAAGGACTCTGTGTTTGATTCGTCGAAGGTCCACAATCCATCAGATGGTATAAAACTTTCATCTGGTCGAACATGTACAGGTGCCAGTGCTTGACTATGCGGAATGCCAACTAGGGGGATGTGTTACTGGTAGAAGCTGCACCCACGAAGTCCGTGGTAGGTGGAATGACAGCAGCGCTCGGAGGACTTTGAGGGACGTAATCGAGCGCACGTGTCTTCCTCACATGCTCCACTAAAATTTATGGGACAGATCAAGCAATGCTCATACAAAAACTAATAACTGACTCACGAAAAATGGTGCCAACAAACTCCAAGTAAGGATTGAGATGACGTTCAATGAAGTCAGGTGTACAATCACGCCAGTTTTGGCCTTTGCGATTGAGACCGGTGTGATATCTAAAATGTTGTGAGCCACTTAGTCATCACATCTTGACCAAACAAAACACATACGTCAATGCATTGAGCTTACCACCGAGGCGAGGATCGGGACCTGCACCAATGACGGTCCATTCAAAACCCGTCATGTTCTGGATAGCCTGCATAAACTGTGAGATAGGACCAGTGCATTCTTCCAGCGCCCTAATTTAATTACACTCCATCAGCGAACAATCGTATAGCCGAAAGAGGAAAGGTTCTGACATTGCATATTGCTCATTGGTAGGAGGCACGCTTCCTTCCCCTCTAAGTCCCTCAAGGGCTCTAACTTGAGCCTTAGAGTCTCGTTCTTCTTGCACTTTTGCTTTGCACAAAGCACGAACCTCATCGCTAGAAGCTTCATATGCCTTCCTGGTGAGTTGCCTAATGCCGAGGAGCTTTTCTCTTTTGTGACAAGGGCACCCGTCTCAATTTCCTTCTTCACCCCTTCTTGTACGCTCTCTCTGTACATCATTTTCGAGAAGACCTCAACCTCGCTATGTACTCGTGTACCCTTAGCTCTGTTATTCATCAGCTTCGTGATCGATTTCATCATCGAATTCACAGCCGCTTTACCGCTCTTCTGGAACTGATTATTGAACCATGTGCGAATTTTCTAGGGTTCCCAAATCAGTGCTGCGCTCTATGAATTTCATATAAGGTGAGTTGACCTTATGCCTGGCATCTACTGCCTTTCCTAATGCAATATTCTGTTCCTCGGACAGCGTGACTGGTACAGTCTGACCCTTAAATAATTCGTTGACCTCGGGCCATTTTGTAAACCACTCAGCATATAGGGGGATCCAGAAACGGGTGACAGTAGCCTGGAGTTGCGCCTCTAAGAAAGGGTTGTAGTATTTCTCCAGAAAGGCCTTCTGTTCTGGTGTAGTCCATGTGACGCCTGGCATATCTGGCTAACATGTTCAAGCAGTGAGTTTTCATTTTAAAACATGTGTCATAACTTACTGCAGTCAGTCTTGAGTAATTCGAGTTGCAGGCGCTTCATGGAGTTAAAGATTAGTGAGTTTTTCATTTTAAAACATGCGTCATAACTTACTGCAGTCTTCGAGTTGCGGGCGCTTCACGGAGTTAAAGATTGTAAAATTTGATCAACGAAGGTTAGGCTTTCTCGATCGGAGTCAGAAAATTAAGTTCACAGGGACAACAGCCAATAAAAATCGCCTTCGCCACATTTCGAACCATCTGTATTAGCATGCAGGGTCAGACAAACAACATCGGTCTCAACGTTCACACCGTTTACAATGTTCCACAGTCTACTCAGCCTCTAACGTTTACCCTTGCCGAGCTCGCTGCTGCTTTGCAATTGATAAAGGACCAGAACGTAAGTTTTAGTACCATGCTCTTGTTACCTCCACTAAATTTTTCGGTGGCAGACATCTTCAATTCTCATGAGGATGACGGCCCTGAGCCCATCCCTTCACCTGCTCATGCAGCCTGTCCTGCATGCGTTTTCCGTGCTCATCGCCGCAAATGCTATGCATGTGGCACGAACATCACCGAAACACCATCTACCATCCGCATGACTACTGAGCTTCCCCCGAAGAACTTGCCACCAGTAGCCGTTCTGATTTCGAGGGGGTACCTGGGTCCTGAAGAGGCTGTAGAGCTTATATTGCCTGGACATGTATCTTACTATAGTCGTGCATGCTACCTACATAGATGTCAAATGAACCATATTTTGCACTTCTTGAAATTTCAGTGATCAATACAAATACTCATCTTTGCAATGCGGTCAAGCCTCAAAAAAGCTCGAATCAAGGTCCTGATATATGCGATATGTATTCACATTGCCAACATGGACGGTACTCTAGAATTCGTACACTTTGCCGCTACTCCCAGCGGCAAAGTGTACGAATTCTAGAGTACCATCCATGTTGGCAATGTGAATACATATCGCATATATCAGGACCTTGATTCGAGCTTTTTTGAGGCTTAACTGCATTGCAAAGATGAGTATTTGTATTGATAGCGCTACATATGATGTTATTAGTTTTGGTCCGACTACTTGTATTTGTATTGATAGGTAGCTACTATAGGTATAATGTTATTAGTTTCGGTCCGACTACTATGAAAAGTCTGACTCGACTGCTTCTTTTCAAACCTTTTCTACCAAGCACCACTGCAACACTACAACCTCTCAGAATTATGCCTCGTCCTTCCATTCATAAGACACTCGAGGACAAACTGCAAGCAAGTCGTGAAAAGAATCGACGTCATTATGCCAAGTAAGTCTAACTACTTTTATTAATTGTGTCCATAGAACCCTGAGCCAACCGATTGGATTGAAGGAACAGAGACAGAATCTTAAGCCGGCGGAGAGAGCTTCGTGTTGAAAAGGACACAGGGCCATCAGACCTCCGGAAAGCCATTGCGCGAGCTTTACATGGTCATGACTCAGAGGATGAGCTGGATATGTCTGGCAATTCCGACGTTGTTGAGGAGAATGATGTCGAAATCACACCGTATGTCATCTTGTCATCTTATAAATAGAAAATAAAATTAACATAAAATTAACACGCAACAGATCCGATCTGCCGGGGTGTCTGCTCGCTATGAAAAGGATCAAATGACATGGTGTCTTTGATCGATGAACCTTGCGCATTTACTGAGGCTGTCTTGCTTCAATTTGTCAGGAGCATCACGTATACCGATGACCGCGCTGACAATGGTGATCAAACCATTGTTACAAACATGGTGGCCAAGGTCCAGCCTTACTCAATCAAGCCATCCCTATTCAAGACGAAATCCATGAGTATTGTGGTTCCTTAGCAGCCGAGTATCAAGCCGCTAACTTGGTCTGTCGTTATCTCAACACCACACTCGGATATTTGGAAGATATTGAGTACTACTTTGATATGGAGGGAATTTCGGAGATCTGTGTTGCTCACTCCATGGGGGAGTTGATGTATCAAAAAGGTATTCGTTTTTGAGTCTTCACGTCGAGTGGCTTTGTCAACTATCTAGTATACATTTTCTCGAGTGTAGGCTTATTTCATTACAAAACTAGCAATGTTCACACCCGCGTCAATACCACGCATGTAAGGCACGTGACTGTGTTTATCCAGTCGTGAACTTACGTTTGGAAGGTTGTCACACACAAGCAGCATGGCTGCCACATGGCTGCGTCAATAAATACCAAGTCTCTGTGCATCCCTCACCATTTGTATCTGAATCATGGGTCGCCGTCGTCACAACAAGGAGAAGGAAAAGTGGTATGTGTTAAATGCAGCATACCAGGCCTCCCAGCGTCAAAAGACATTAGCCGGACGGCAACAAGGCTCAGCTGCTCAGCTGCAACAGACAATTGGAGACCTGCACAAACACATCTCTCATACTATCACAGGTCCTGGACGTGTTTCTACTAACACTGAGTACTTTGTAGGCCCCATAGATATGCCGAATATTCCCGCAGTGGCTCCAGACTCGTCACTCGCCGACACTGCCTACGATGCTATTGACTGTGCTTACATAGATTATCTCAACGAGACAGATGATGCGCCTAGAAAGCGCAATCGCACGCAGGGGTGAGTTCTTTGGATATGCTGATCGAAATTTTTTTGTAATTGATTGCGCCTTACACTTAGGATCATCCAATGTCCACATGGCTGTTAGAGCGCGATTCATTCCTTCTCGAGCTGCTTCGACTGGACGGTCGCGGGGATTACATTTTGCAAGATACATGTCGAGGTGGTATAGAATGCCCTTTTCCTCCTCTTTATCGGTGCAAAGATTGTTTTACTACAGAACTATACTGTAAACACTGCACTGTAGAGAAGCACCGTGAAATCCCGTTACATAGGATTGAGGTATGTACTGTGTTGTTGATGAAATACATTCTCACAGTTTTGATTTAACAGTATTGGAACGATGGCTACTTTTCGCATGCAACACTCAAATCCCTTGGACTGCGTATACAGCTCGTCACGCGTGCGGGGAGTGTTGCTACAACCCATCACCAGCATTCCATGACAATTTCGTAGTGCTTGATATCAATGGTGTGCACGAGGTCGCACTCGACTTCTGTGCATGTCAACTTGCACAATCTCATGCTATTCAACTACTGCGCACACGGTGGTACCCTTCTACGACCACTGCTCCCCAAAGCGCTGCTACTTTTCGACTTCTACACCTACACCACTTCCACATACTTTCCTTCGAGTCCAAGGCGTCTGCGTTTGAATACTGGCAACTGCTGGCTCGTCTCACAAATAATACGGGAGTGAGTCCTACAAAGGCAAGTATTTGATGCCGTTCAGCTTGGCTTTTGAATTCTGACCATTCTATTACAGGATCGCTATGAGGCGTTGCTGAGAATGATCAAGCAATGGCGAAATATCACACTGCTCAAACGGTCGGGTCTCGGACATGACCCTGCTGGTATTCATGCTGCCACGCCAGGCGCCTGCGCAGTGTTGTGTGCTGCATGTCCCCAGCCTGGAAAGAACATGCCAGATGACTGGCAAACCGCCCCACCTGAAGTCCGGTATGCTATTCACTTATGTTTCTCTGCAAGGTACTGACAGCAGCTGTTATTTATGTAGTTGGAAATTCGCCCTTTTCCTTGCAATTGATGCAAACTTTCGTTTGGCAAGGAAAAATGTTTCTTCGGACGTAGTTGACCCTGGTCTGAGTCGGGGCTGGTCATATTTTGTCGAAGATCGTGAATTCAAGTCATTTCTGAATGACGCAGGAATGCTGCCTCAAGAGGTGATTGTCTTTCTTCTCAATTTGCCAACACTGATGTAACATTCTATTTGAACAGAAAAGCACGTGCACAAGTCACAGCGCTGTGAATCTTGCAGATACAAAAAATGCGCGTGGCTTGGCAGCGACAGGTGTGGGTACAGTAGATTGCGCTCGTCACAATCTTAAACGACCGTGTGCGGTTGGTGACCTCCAGAAGGGTGAACGGTACGTGACCCTTTCCAATGACAATAATCAAGCTGATAATCTACGTAGATATGTTAATATGGACTACCTTCTTCTCTTCTGCAACACACCCGCAACATTGTAGTTCTCAATATATCGTACGACATTGCTTGTCAATGGAGCAAGCATATCTGGAAACGCATGTCAAGCTATCCCTCTGCCATTCATTTCGACCGCACTCACAAGAATGTTGTATTCCTCGTCCCGAAGTTCCACCTCCCTGCACATATCGCTGCTTGCCAGATCGGATTCTCGTATAACTTAGTGAAGGGTGTCGGCCGAACAGATGGCGAAGCTCCCGAGCGGGGTTGGGCTAACATCAATCCAGTGGCCACGAGCACACGCGAGATGGGGCCAGGATCACGGCGAGACACCTTGGACGATCATTTTGGGGATTTCAATTGGAAGAAAGTATCGAATTTTGGTAAGCTCTCGTTTAGCTTTCTTGTACTTTGCTATGTATCTAATGTTTCATCAAGGGATCAGCCTTTTGCGCAAGATAAAGATCGCTATCCCAGAACGTGATCTCCACATACGAGATTTTGAAGATTTCAATCAAACGCTATCGCACGAGCGACTAAATGAAGTCAATGCATGGAAGTTGTCGATTGAAAGATGGGAAGAAGATAGATCACAGCCCAATCCTTTCGAGATAACGAGCAAACGTACGCCCTGTTGTTTTGTCCTCGCATCTTGAAATAGACTTGAATGTTTCCATTTTTTTTAGCAATGTCACAAGCTGCTGTGCGCCTCAGTCTTTCACAGAAAGAAGCCAGCGATTTAGAACATGGTGTCAACGATTCACTTCACTTGGATATCTCTCCAAGTATATTGATTTCCTCCGGCATGGACTACGAGGATCAACAGTGAGTGGTGTCCCATTTTTTCCGTTTACACAATGCTGAGCGACTATGACGCAGATGTCGTCTTCGGCGTGACCATAGTGCCCTCAGTGTTCATGCAACCGACCTGCAGCTCACGAAGTTCCAGGAACGTAGCAACGCATTGCAGCGCAAGATTGCTCAATGGTGTACGATCCAGCTACTGTATTTCCCCTCACTAGCTCGTCTTCGAGCCTCCGACATCGAGCCTAGCATAGATTCTACCCAGGAGGAGAAACCCACCGATATTAAGCTGTGGTTGCCATCACAGATCAGGCGCGAGACACTGCTTCCATGCAATGACAGTTTCTCCAAACACGAGTGGGATTTACGGCATGCTCAGGCCTTTGATGCCCTCGATGATCTCCGCCGGCACCTCCGCCTTCGAACACATTTATACAAGTTCAAGGACGCTCAAATTCGCGGTCAGCGGGCAAATACACGTGCAGGCATCATCATCAAGAACGTCGAAATTAAGTATCCGTGGCTGCTGAGCGCTATCGCAGAGCCTGGAACGCATTAAGTGCTCTTGCACCTTCCCTAACCAGGGACGCGTGGACGACAGAGCTGCCAAAGTTAGAGGAAGGGGATATCCGAGGGAGACAGCGCGTTTGGAGAGTCGAGCGGGAACCGCACCTTGTCGTGGATATGGAAAGCGCGAGGTGTAGCTACTGCAGGGATGGAGGGTGAGGCAGTTCTCTCGGAAGGTGAGTGACCACCGTGTGTCAATACTTCTAATGTTTGTTAGCTTTGCGAGTCAAATGGTGTAGATCAAGGGCCCGTGCCAACCGGTGGGCCGAAGAAGTGGAACTCCCTTGAAGAGATGCGGCGTGTCAGTGCTTTTCTTGCATGGCATGCTGCGTGGTGGGATGAGCAGGCCACACGAAGGGTAGGCCTAGATGATGCTTCATTGGAAGGCATCCGAGGCTATGCCAAACGCCAAGCGGCCCAGCGCAGGTCAATGAGAGATGTATTCCTCACCAAGTGGAGTATTGTACCCGCCCTCCTTCGTCCCGAAGCAACCACAGCTCCCGTTTAGTACTGTCGGTACATTTGACATACCTTCTCTTCATGCCAAATACAGACTTTTTGACATCTTTACTCGCGTGATCGACACAGCATTCTCAAGAAGCTACAACCCAGGCCCTGGGCCCTGGTATGCTCAGATCTCGCGATCAACATATATATATATATATATATATATATAGCGGACAGCAAGTACTATGGTCAGATCTCGCGATCGAGATGTATATAAGCGGACAGCGAGTACTATGGATAGTGAAGGATATCGTCAGGGATCCGTGACAAGGAAGGATAACCAGTTGTCTCTAATGAGACTTAGTTATCCATAATACTGCCAGGAGCAGGTGGCGCCTTACGGGATGTTCCAGATGCTGCTGCTGCTTCAATGGTACCTCGAGAGCGTAGGGAGTGTGAGGATCCGCTGCTGGATCTATCAGACATTTCGATAATGATAATACAATGATCAAAGGTGCGTATCTACGTTAGTCAGTTGTTGACAGGCTGGCAACACGTGCCATGATTCATCACGTGTTGTTTTGAGCTCAGATTTTCGAACCAGGGTTCGCTGTCCAAACAGCACCTTATTCTCTGAATTTCTAAACCACGAACCTGGCCACCTCTGAACCCTCCCGAACCAGGCCTGACCGACCGTTACTGGACCAAACCGTGGTTCGGTTCGAGGTTCAGAATCGGATGGTGGCAACTTTAGGTATCTAGGTGTGAATAACTTGTCACTCTTCCGGTTTATGTGGTCATACGGTCTGAGCATTTGCTGAACAGAACTGCTAGCGGTCAGCTGCTCAAGTCACTTAGATGTGACTACCTTATTGAATCCTACTGAATCCCGTCGGATTCCTATAACATTACCTCAAACATGGCAATGGTTTCCGATACTTTCCCGAGGCAATCAAGAATGGCGAATACCCGGTCTGCGTTCTCATCATGAAGTTCAACTATCAATCCTGTTATATCGAGCAAGATCCAAACGTCTTCGCAAACTCCTCGATTTGTTGGTGCATCTGAAATCATCTCATGCTGCCCCTAGTAGGTCAAGCCCTCGAATCAATGCACTACTCAAGACGACTAATCAGTAAATAAAGTCACTCTTTTGAACTCATTGCCTTACTTCGAAGTCCAAGAACTTGTGATCGCTCATGCACATGACCCAGGGAACTGAAGAACCTTTGGCGAGTGAGCATGCTATAACATAAGTATCAATTTGCCAGTAAGTCGTAAGTGATAATAATGCTATGACCGTGGAAGCAACCGATGGGATGCCCGTCTTTTCGTTCCCAAACGAATGAGTCGTCTGTGTCTCATGATCATTGGTCTAGGCCTTTACCACAGTAAAGGGATGATTGAACTTCTTTTAATATCTCACTCGTAGATCTCTGGAGTTTTTGCCTTCTGTCAAATCTAATTCGGTAAAGACTTGTGCCATACTCGTGTTCGCTTCTGAAAGCCAGAGTGATTGTCCCTCCGCCACAGGGTTCGTTGCGCTGGCCGTGCGATTCTATTTTTGAAGTGGTGATGTGATCAAAAACCTGGGCGTAACAGACCTGGGCGCTTAATCGAGGCGTAAGTACTCGCGCTTGTTTCTGTGACATTGATAGTAAGACGAAAGAACAAAAAGCTTGGATCGAAAGCAACGCTACAATGGTTAACGTTCATGCTAAAGACATATATATTCCTTGCAGTACCTACATCAATAAATCTGTGCATGAGTGCCGTTTGTGTATCTAAACATACATAGCATCAACCAGTTACACCATAGTCGGACGTACGACATCCCCGTGATGATGCGAAGATTGCCAGGTGATTTCGATTGGTATCCAGCGCACCGTAAGCTCAGTCAAATGGGATGCGACTCGCACCCCTTTGCGCATATAGACAAGGGCTACCAGAATTTCAATCTCTAAAAATAGTTCATGCTCACATGAGCAGAGTCCTGAATGTCACGTCCAAGTGAGCACGATGAAATGCATATTCGGAGCGTGCGGTTCAACCACGAATGTGTAATCTGCTCATCGGTGGTAATTCGATTGCTCAAGGGAGGTTCTGTACGATACAGGTAGTTTTTAAGTGGCCTGCCCCTTGCAACTGCAGGGTTGTTGCACCGGGAGTACAACGGATCAAGACCTTGCTCTTTGATGCAAAAAGGGGTGAAAGACAGCCGGTGAGGAAGGTCAGTACTTCAGTTACGATCATCCTCCAGAATGTCGTGGAGATTATGCGGTAATCGGTCTCAAGCTGTTGCCGAGATGCTGGGAACTTGGTAAAAATGTGTACCATACGACTGGCACCAGTAGACACGGAATGGGTAAAATGTCCATATGTCAGCACGTCAAGGTGGCATGGTGGCTCAACAAAATCACAATGAGCTGTGATGCAACATTGGAGGATATCTGCAAGGCTGTGCGCTAATGCACACGAACACTGATATATGAGAGAATCCATTAATCAGCGAACTCAGCGAGCAAGAAAAAAAATCAAATAACGGACCTGGATGGCAAGCGGCAATCGTTGATTCAAAGCCCGGATCCTAACTCGGAATTGCATTTTACAGTATACCCATGACTGATTTCGAAAAGGCCCATCAATGATAGCAGAGTTAGAACACTTGCAAATTTGCAAGCGTACATACGAATTTGAAAAGAAGCCTCGCATCTATCCTATATCCAACATCCATGAGAAACCATTACAGAGCTCCGAGAAAATTTCATAACTTGGGGTTGCGCAAATAGTCTGCTATGACCGCGCGGAAACATTTCAGGGCAACACCGTTCTTCATCTTGCCCTGGTAGAAGGCGCAACTTCATTCCCAACAAACATGAAACGTAAAAATGGGATTAGTGCGTCCTACTTTACTGGTCTGGGCCGATGTAAAACTAAAAGACTGGATTCTGGCGTGAATTCGACAATTCATCTGTCATCCCATTGCTGCAAATCACACTTTAAGTTGTCAAACGCTTACCCAATCAAACGTTCAGTGGAGCCAGTGAGGAGACAATGAGCACTGCATTGATGAAGGGGGGTCTGCGATCAGTGCGAGAAAGCGGGCGTTCTGCAGTTGCCCCGATTCGTGGGGAAAATGCGGAAAGAGCACCGTGGCGGCCTTGCAGGTTCAGGGGAAGGCATTTTTATTTCAATTTGTTCCGGTCTTTGCTTGAGGGAGTGTTTGTTATATTGCATAGTAAGCTCGTTGCCATTGTCGTGCTCATTTGAAAACGTCTGAATCAGGAGGAATCGAAGATGATGCAATCAAGAGTCTGACCGTAAATTTTGTGTTAAGGCGATGTACTCGCACTTGTTCGACGCCAGTCTTGTTGTAATTAGCGGTCAGGGAACTCGGATCGAGAAGTGCTCCGAGTCATGTCAAATTGGTTTTCTCTCAGCATGATTACTGGAGCTCTAGCAGCAAGCCAGATGTAAACCCTGCCGTCATGATGGAGTCGCAGTTTACCCGTGACCGACCTCGAAAAGGCCCACCAATGATAACAGAGTTAGAACAGTTGATCCCATAGAAATCTGCACATAGCGTACGCACCTGCAGCGCAGATCTCAAATCTCCCGAAAAAAAATGCAGGGAGCCGGAGTTCACATGTCACCGGGCGGATGATTGTCTAGAGCGTTATTCAGGAAAGCATGCGGTGTTATGTTCCTAAGTACCTGAAATGTGGCGAGCAAGGTACATACCTGTAAGAATATGTGCTTTATGTATGTGTTCAGCGTCTGGTGAAGTAGTATAAAACCTACAGTGAAACGTACAGTGTACACACCACTTCAGCTACATTCAGAATCATTCTACCAAGTTCACTCACCAGTTTTCAACACCAACAACCTCTAGTAAAATGGCACATCTCACTCCTATCGTCAACCCCACTTGGGTGTTTGAAGATCGCACACAGACGATCTACGCAGCGCGATATTCCCAATAGCGAACTGATGGTGACCTCTTCTGAGGACAGGATAGTCCGTCTCTGGGACTTGAAGACAGGTAAAGTATCGAAGCAATTGGGGGGGCACACCGGTGATGTGATGGGATTGGCGGTATCGAGAGACGGGGAATTGATAGCGACTGGTGACGAGAACGGCGAGCTCATCGCCTGGCAGGCAAAAACCGGGGCGTCTCTCACTAGAGTTCCCAAAGCCCACGGCAGTGGAGTCCGCTCCTTGGACTTTTCACCCGACAATGCATTTGTCGTTACCGCGTCAGCGGCACGCAACGACCAACGGTCAAGTTTTGGAACACCAAAACTTGGGAGCAAGCCGGATTTTACGCCTGTGGTGATACTGTCCGCTGCGTTCGGTATGCGCGGTCCAGCGTACATGCGCTTGCAGTGGCAACAGATCAAGACATCCAAATTTACGCCGACGGCAAACTCCAAACGACGTTGAAGGGTCACAGTCACGGTACTTTGTCACTCGCCTGGTCTCCTGATGCCAAGCGCCTTCTTTCGGGAGGAGATGACCATGATCCCAGCATTAGGGAGTGGGAGACATCGAGCTGGACGCAGGTCGGTGAACCATGGACGGGCCACACGTACAAAATCAACTCCATCGCCGTTCATTCTGCTGGCACGCACGCAGTTTCTGCCTCTAGCGACAACTCTGTTCGTCTTTGGCAGCTTTCCGATAAACAGACCGTTGCCATTTTCCAGCATACTTCTTCTGTCATCTGTGCAGCCTTCTCCGCGTATGGCGCACACATCCTTAGTGGAGGTTATGATAAGAAAGTCTCGGTATGGACGGCACCCGCGGGCACTTTGCCAGTACTAGACATTCCCGACTTTTACTTGAAGGAAGTCGTGACAACGGTAATTTCTTGCTCATTTAGTGAACCTTCGAGATCTCATTTACGTCTTTTGATCAAAAAGGTTCCAGTCACTGTCCAAGAGTCTACTATCACTGTAGGAACCCCCGTTTCCAGCTCTCACCTGCAACAGTCGTCTTTGACGACTGTCCAGCTGCAGTCAGTTTCGAATGTTCCACAGCCTGTCACCACAGTCGAGCAGACGATTACCAAGGTTCAGCAGTCTCTTGCGAATGGACGGTCATCTGAATTTGTCCACACGGAACAATCTCAAATTTCCAATGCCGAACAGTCTCTTTTCAACTCCCAGCAATCTCTGTCTGGGGCAGCAACATCCGTCCGCACTGAACAATCTCAGATTTCCCATGCCGAACAGTCTCTTTTGAACTCCCAACAATCTCTTTCCGGGGCAGCAACATCCGTCCGCACTGAACAATCTCAGATTTCCCAAGCCGAACAGTTTCTGTCCAGGGCAGCAACATCTGTCACCAAGTCGGATCAGTCTGTCTCAAATGGCGGGCAGGTATGATTTCATCCTTTACTTGTATGGCATCATTCAAAGCTTTTTCACGCAGACACTCGTAGTCACCGAGTCAGTGACTACAAGTCCCCATTCCACTCTGCAGCCCGTTTTGGTGGCTGCAAGCTCCGATTCCAGGTTACAGCAGTCGGTTTTGACGACCACAGGCGCCGATTCCAAGTCTCTGCAGTCTGTTTTGACATCTGGAAGCTCCGAATCCAAGCTTCAGCAGTCAGTTTTGACGACCACAAGTTCCGATTCCAAGTCCCTGCAGCCTGTTTTGACAAATGGAAACTCTGATTCCAAGTTTCAGCAGTCGGTGTTGACGACCCCAAGCTCCAATTCCAATTCTCAGCAATCGTCTTTGACCACTCTCCATTCGCAGTCTGTTTTGAAGGCAGAACATCATTATGGTCGAGCAGACGATTACTAAGGTCCCACAGTCTCTTGCGAATGGGCGGTCATTTGAATCCGTCCACACGGAACAATCTCAAATCTCTCATGCCGAACAGTCTCTTTCCGAGTCCGAGCAATCTCTGTCCAGGGCAGCAACATCTGTCACAAAGTCTGATCAATCTGTTCTAAATGCTGGCCAGGTATGATTCCATCCTTTACTTGTATGGCGCCATTCAAAACTTTTTTGCACGCAGACACTCGTAGTATCTAATCCGGTGACCGGAAGCCTCTATTCCAAGTCTCTGCAGCCTGTTTTGACGGCTGGAAGCTCCGATTCCAGGATTCAGCAGTCAGTTTCGACGACTGCAAGTTCCGATTCCAGGTCTCAGCAATCGTCTTTGACGACTGTCCACTCGCAGTCTGTTCTGGAGGTCGAGCAGCCTATCACCGAGTTCGAGCAGTCTGCCTTCAAGGCCGAGCAACACCTGTCCAAGGCAGAACAATATGCTGCCAAGTCTAAGATAAAGGTCGAGCGCGTTGTTTCAAAGGTATATTTTCATTTTTTGCTTGTACGGCGTCACTCAAACTTTTTCACACGGCACACTAGGGATCGCCACGGCTGAGCTCCTTGCTATCACCAACACCACCCGTACTGCCTCAATCAGAGGGGATTTGTCTACCGCTGAAAGGATTCTCACTCTAGAGATTGCCACCGATGCCAAGAACTTCGCCTCCTATGCCAATCGCTCTTTCATTCTGGCACGCAAACTCGACTGGGACAGTGCGCTTCATGATGCGACCAAGTAACAACGATCCATCATGCCCTAACTCAAAACCTGCTGACTTGGATGTTCTCGTAGTCCCTTGTCATAAGGGCATCGATCGCTGGCTATATCGCCAAGGGTATCGCTCTCTGCGGAAAGCAGCGTCTTGATGACGCGAGGACAGCCTTTGACTTGGCATTCACGTTTACGCAGGGAAA
>JABBWF010000484.1:0-22135 GCA_016647645.1 Suillus variegatus
TGAGACCACCTCTGCTCTAGAAGCTCGTCAGTCCTGCTCCACATAATCGCCGGGACCCACTCATAGGGTCTTCGTCAAATGGCCTCAAACGCTATAGCTATTGGGCGAGAGCTGATCATTGTGGCAGTTGGTTAAATGGGTTTGATTTTGGTTTGATGTGACTACTAGTGTACTACGTCTTGTCCAGACACGGACACGTGAAAGTCATGTGCATTGATTTCTCCGACTCACAACAACAACACCAGCTCGAGCGTCGACTCAGAGCTCTCCAGGATCATCGATGTCCTCCAGGAGTTCCCTCAACACAGCCTCCAGTAACACTTTCTCCTTCTGTTTCTTGGTTGGTATGTGTTTAGCTGGTACTACAGGGTCAAATCGCGAAGCTTTGAGATCTTCGAGTGTGAGTCGAGGTACGACAGCATCATGTAGCATCGCGACGTGCTCGTTGCTTTGTCTCGTGCTCCTAGTGATGCCACGCCACCTCGAGTCTCTAGCCCGCGCAAATCACCATTTACGCTCCTCGCCACGTTTGAAACTCAGGTGTGGACAAACTGAGCTCCCCTGTCTCCTATGCTACTTACATATATGCTCTCAGGGACTTTAGTACTCCACCAGGAGAACTCGCAGGCCCGAATGTCGAGGACTGGAATTCGATGCCAACAGGACGTATACTGAAAATCTCTGTTAGTATTCTTAAATGCGGCCTAAGATCACATACCGAGCGCTCGGAGTTCTCTAGCCGGAACATGTTGAGATTTTAGTGTCATCCGCTCTTTTTCACTCATAATTCATGCTCACATGTTCCATTCAACACCATGGTACAGGAACACCCGTATGTTCTTCACAAGAGAGAACACGAGGAAGGAGAGCACCGATGTCATGAAATAACAATAACTGAGGATTCGTTCTGTACTTCATTCATGATACAAGTCTCGTCGATCTGTTTTGTCCCCGGATCTCTACGGTGGCTTGTGAAATTTGACTCTCACTTTGCGATGGAAGTGCTACGTGACCCCTCTCTCAAAATTTTGGTATATTCTTATTCATTTAATGTTTATTCCAGCTGGTGTACAATTTCTGGCTGTATTCCGAGCCTGTCCTCTGTCACTTCTTCATCGTCGAGACGAGGAACGTGCACGATGCACCTTATTGTTCGACCTAATCCTTGGTTCACGAAATTCTCTCAGTGCACTCTCGAGGCAACAGCGATGATGACCGCGAGATTTAATTCCCCCAACTTCTTACTCAGCATTTTCGACCAAAGGCATGGCCCGCTCTCATGATGCTGTCGCGCATGCAGGCCTCACTCCAACAAATTAAGCCCTGCAATATCATACAAACATCAGAATCATTGTATATGGGCAATGAACAAATTAACAGGAGATCTCGAGAAATCAGTATAAACAAACAACCCCGTGCGTGCAAAGACATATTCTACTCCCAACGTCATCTGTAACATATCCATATACTAATATGTCCTTCTTTGCGTCAACTTTCAACCCTCCAGCTGTATTTAGGTTTCAATAAGGATAGATTGCCTCTAGACACTCGTCAATCCTGCTCCACATAATCGCCGGGACCCACTCACCAATAACACCCGCATCGTCAGAATCCAGGTTGTCGTTCTCTGCAGCACTGGCCACTAGGATCTGTGCGAAGGCAACCGACAGGAGTAGAACATAGAAACTGAGTTTGCTGATGTTAAGCACGATCATGACAATGATGTTCTTTGCTAAGGTGTAGTATTTAGGATACGTTGTTTTAAAGAAAGATTGGGAGTCACACCCTTTAAATACCAGTTCATGATAAACATAACAAAAACACACAATTATCTGCGCGCTCGAGCATTATCCGATCAAAAATCATTTCCAGATGTATTTTAATTGATTGGTTGCATCTCACCTCGTGGATGCTCTGATGACTGCATGCACAGCAAACGAGTGGAGTCGGATTACTACAACTAGACTGGTATATCGACATATGTAGTGTGTACTAGTTTCTGACGGTAACCTACAGCAAGTTCTATGTAATGGTTTATTTACATACTTACGGTGCTCCAGCTTTTCAGGTTCAAACTATGCGGATACTATGTCATTCCCCGGGGAGCCACAAGCAGCGGTATTTCTCTCCGCTTCCACCGCGGATTATTTCGCTTGGGCATCAAACGTTTTGATGGAATGATGCTCGACTCGGAGGGCGGTGCGGAATAACTTGGGTGCATGGCGCTCGTGTGCAGTAGTTTGGGAAATGGCCCCACCATTTGGTGCCCACATAAGATTATTTAGATCTTCAAATCCATTCATACCGGGTCGTTGACAGATGATTTATTTATGTGCGCGACGCCGCCGGAGGTAAATTAAGGATCCCTTCCTGTGCCATCAGCACCCCACAGAAGTCAGCACTTTTACGAAATTCGTACTTATGTAAACACAAAATGTTTGAAATAGATATTGTGAGGTTGAACGTTGACGTTGAACGACCACAATAAAAGGAGTATTGAGTGAGATATGTAGTTGAAACTGAATGTGCCGAAGTCAAGCAAAAATTTCAGCTGCCGTTATTGCCGTGACGAAGTTTCAATACTACACAGACCCACTCTGGAAGTGGTCTGCAGCTAGCGGTTCAATTATGCTGTCAGCAAATTTCATAGAGAGTGGTAAAGCACTGACCCGGTGCAATCTCTTTGTGAGCCTGCCACCATTCTATATCGCAGCTACCGCTTGGTTCATCCTCCGAGTATCCTAACTCGAAAACAAGAACGTCGTCCATCGCACAAGAAAGTCTTCTGTGCCAGTCCAAGCTGTCTTAGCACAATGTCATCGAGTTTCGCGACCCGTGGCGGTCGGACGTTAAACGATAACGTTGAAATATCAACTGGTACAGTGGCATTGAGGCGATATAAAGCAAGCGTAGTTGGTCGGTCCATAGGTGGAATGACGACGTGCAATTTGCAATTCGCAATTTTCCATGCCCCAGTCGATCACCCTGAATTGAGATACTCTTGAAACCTTTTATTACACCAGTCTATAGTATACAGAAAAAAGGATGATAAACTGACAGATTGTGTAACGTGGACTTTGCGGTCATCAGGCGAGATTGTGCCGGCGCGTGTCGTGCGCATCGCAAGATAGTCATTGAAAACATGACTTGGCGCAGAATGATCCACCAAGCTGACAGACATCGGGAAACTTGTGAACTCTCTCGGAATAGGAGGCGACGTCCGTGCGATCTCGTCGAACCGCATATATTGAGAAGGACGACGGAGAAGGTGGACGTAATAAGTTTGTCTGAAAATACCGAAGAGTCTCGGAGAAAGGCAGGGGTAGATACCAGTAACAGGTTGAGGAACGTGCAGAGTCGATGATTTCCTGTGGTGTCTGATTCAGTGGTCTGTACGGCCTGGAGTGTGAGGAAAAGAACATGACGGGGAGAACGGCTTCGAATTAAATTGATACTACAACTTGAATGCAACGACTCGGAGATCTCACATCCGAACTTGAAGTGCCTGATATACTCAAGGCTCGGAGGAATGATTGTATCGCCGCAAATTTCATGGTGGCCGCATGAGCTGATGCGCCCAGGGACCCATCATCCGAGGTTGCTTTAGATACTCACTGCGTGGCTCGGAGATGATATACTATACCTTGAGTCATTTATTTGCAAACATACCCTGACGTGTTTCGTAGCTAGTGTGATCATGATGGGGGTGACTGTTTAGTTTTTAAGATTCGGATGTATTAGTAAATGCGGAACAGACGGTCCGCAGTCTGCAATTCCCGTGCGCGTAAACACATCTTCTACCCCCAATGTCATCTGCAATGTGTGCATGTACTGATATGTCCTTCTTTGTGTCAACTTCAACCCTTCAGCTGTATTTAGGGTTTCAAAAAGGATGGGGGTCTAGAAACTCGTCAATCCTGCTCCACATAATCGCTGGGACCCACTCACTAACACTATCCACTGTCACATCGTCAAAATCGAGGCTGTCATTCTCTGCAGCGCTGACCACTAGGACCTGTGCGAAGGCAACTGACAGGAGTAGAACATAGACACTGAGTTTGCTGATGTTAAGTACGGTCATGTTAATAATATTCTTCGCTGAGGTATGGTGTTTAGGATGCGTTGTTTTAAAGTGAGATTGGAAGTTACTCTAGTTTAATACCAGTTCATGAGGATAACAAACAGCCATCGCACGTGCACTGGAGTATTATTATTACCGTACTAGCTGGTTAGGTCAAAAAATTATTTGCAAACACATATTCTACCCCCAATATCACCCGCAACGTGTCCATGTAATGATCAGTCCTTCTTTGTGTCAACTTTCAACCCTCCAGCTGTATTTAGGTTTCAATAAGGATGGTCCGACCCTAGAAACTCGTCAGTCCTGCTCCACATAATCGCCGGAACCCACCCACCCGCGTCAAAGTCAGTCGAATCATCAGAAGCCAGCGGTGCAGCACGGACCACTAGTATCTGTGTGAAGGAAACTGACAGGAATAGAACATAGAAACTGAGTTTGTTGATGTTAAGTATGGTCATGTTAATATTATTCTTCGCTGAGGTATGGTGTTAGGATGAAAGTGAGATTGGAAGTTATGCCCTCTAAATACTAGTTCACGACATATAATGAATCACAGCAAACAGTCATCCCCCTTGAGCGCTTGAGCATTGCCCTGACTGATTTGGTCAAAAATCATTTCTAGATGAATTTTAATTGACACTCGTAATGCTCTGATGGCGACTGCCAGTGCATGCACAGCAGATGACTGAAGTCGACTTACTACGACTAGACCAGTACATTAGCATATGCAGTGTGCACTACCCGATGGTAGCCTACAGCAAGTTCCATGTAATGGTCCAGTTACATACTTACGGTACTCCAGCTTTTGAGGTTCAAACTATGCGGATATGACATTTAATCGCCACAAGCAACATCATGTCTCTCTATTTCCACTACGAAGAATATTGATCTCCATCAAGCATTCTGCACTGTTTAGCTTGCGCATCAGGAGTTTTGATGTAATGATGCTCGCCGATCAAGAAGGCGATGCGGAATAGCTTGGGTGCGTGGCGCTCATGCGAGTAGTTTGGAAAATAGCCTCACCATTTGATGTTCACATAGAATCATTAGATCTTCAAATTTGTTCGTACCTGATCGTTGGCAGATGATTCGTGTGCGCTACGATGCAGGCAAATCAGCTGTTGACATGGAACCATTCCTGTGCAATCAGCACTCCATAGTAGTTAGCACTTTCACAAATTTCGTACTCGGACACAATATTTGAATATAATTTCATTTCTCATGCTCATTCCGAGGTTGAACGTTGAACGACCACGATGCATGAAGCATGAAGCAGAATCGAGTGAAATATGTAGTTGAAACTGCAAGTGCCGAAGTCAAGCAAAAATCTCAGCTGCCATGACGAAGTTTCAATACTGTACAGACTCACTCTGGAAGTGGTTTACTCATGGGATTGGTCCACATTCGCAAGTACACGAGTAAGATGGTTGATGGCATGTAGGATTGCGTAAAATTGTAACTAGATGCCTTAACCTGTTAAATAAACCAAGTGTTTCGTCTCGATGACCCGAATCCGAGGAAAGCAAAGTTGCACAGTGGAGCGCTGGATCATGTAAACAGCTAGAGGTTCGATTATGCTGTCAGCGGATTTCATAGAGCGGTAAAGCACTGACCTGATTCAATCTCCTTGTGAGCCTGCCACCATTCTATATCGCAGCTGCCGCTTGATTCGTCCTCAGAACATCCTAACTCGAAAACAAGAATGTCGTCCATCGTACAAGAAATTTTTCTGTGCAAGTTCAAGCTGTCTTGCCCTAGCACTATGTTATCAAGTTTTGCGACCCGTGGAGGTCGAACGTTGAACGATATGGTTGAAATGTCAACTGGTGCACTGGCATTAAGGCGGTTTAAAGCAAATGTAGCGAGTCGGTCCATAGGCAGAATGGCGAGGTGCTATTCGCAATTTTCCATGCCCCAGTCAATCGCCTTGAATTGAAATATTGTTGAAACCTTTTATTCCATCAGTCTATAGAATACAGAAAAGGAAGATAAACCGACAGTTTGTGTAACATGGACTTTGCGATCATCAGGTGAGATTGTGCCAGCACGTGTCGTGCGCACTGCAAGACAGTCATTTAAAACATGACTTGGCGCAGGACGATCCACCAAGCTGACAGACATCGGGAAACTTGTGAACTCTCTCGGTACAGGAGGTGACGTCCGTGCGATCTCGTCGAACCGCATATATTGAGAAGGACGACAGAGAAGGTAGATATTCTTTCGAGTGATAGTTTGTCTGAGGATACCGAAGAGTCTTGGAGAAAGGCGGGGGTAGATACCAGTAACAGGTTGAGAAACGTGCAGAAGATTACGATGGCAAGAGGCCAATGGAGCACAGACTGCACAGTTCGTGAAGTTTCATGCAGCTTTGCTTTGTGGTCGTCATCACTCTCAGGGTCAATGACTTCTTGTGGTGTCAGATTCAATGGCCTGTATGACCTGGAGCGTGAGGAAAAGAACATGACGGGGAGAATAACTTCGACTTGAATTGATCATAATAGCAAGGGTAATTTGAAGAGCACTGGACGATCCGGATTCCGACCAGCCCGAACGGCACTTACTGAGTTATTACATAATTATAATCATACTACTAAGTATTGTGTTCCAGGAATCCAGCTCACACGGTGACCAAGGCGGCCAATGCAAGGTTTCGCTGAATGTATTATTTTCAAAGTAATCAGCGTAGAGTACAAACAATCGAATCGAATCCTGCCTAAGATCCATACCACTGTCAAGTATACTACATACTAAATTTGTGTCAAGATGTATTTACTGCGACCCGGGACATTCGACAACCATCATCTCAGTAGGTATCTAAGCGACCTTGCTCACACAGCCGCTTCTGCTGAATTGTGGTCATTACTCTTGTAGGTCGCATGCGTCCCAATACCAGTGGAGCCGGTGAACGTTTTGGAGCCGTCCCGCAAAGTGTGCTTGAAATCACCCATGCGGATTACTTGCACTGGTGGCCTCGAGGTCATGACCCTGGACATGGTATCCTGAGACCAACCTTTTCCTTGCGTAGCTCGGAAAATTATGAGCAACATTGAAATTATCTGTGGCATGTCATGAGCAGTGCGAATGTCCATTCACCAGTGCTAACCTGAACCTGAGTCAGTGCCCCAATAAATGTCGCCGAGATGGGATTGTTTAGAAGGAAGAGTGTCAGAAATGCCACCGAAAATGTGGAATAAAGAGCGGCCGATTCGATCATCATCGCGGCAATCGACATGTATTGAGTACCATATCTAGAGCCAAAAACTTTGGAAATGCGACGACGATATGTGAGTAGACGAAGTACGATAATGATCGTGCTGATGATGTTCAGTGCGAGTGAGAAGCTCAGAAATGGAACGGTGTAGTTGATACTAGTCGAGGAAAGATATGGGATATTGGTGGCTACTTGAAGCAGCCACATTAGACCTATAGCTAACCGATGTAATAGTGAGCGTCCAATACAATCAAACAGACATTCGAAGGAAGCAATTTACCGGTGGATGCGACGTACAGCAGACAAGGGAAAAACATGATGATCCACATTGGCACCATACACCCTTTGTAAAATACCATGCAGCGCCAAATCTGAACAGATATATTAGCGATAACATTTTCAACATCGAATACCTTTACTCACGACCAATGCATCAGAAAGAATTATCATTAGAAAACCACTGACATTTCCGAGACTGTCCACGGGAAGGCGGAACATGATATTCTCAAATGCGTTCGGACCACCTGGAAAATCGCGATATTGAATGAATGCGAGTTGTGTGAAATCGGCTAGTGATACCATAAATAAAGTGCTGAGGATAAAAGTTGTGATGATGTATATGAGTGAAGGCAGGTGCTTTTTGTAGTTCGTGCGGTTCATCTGCTGGAAAAGGAGGTGGGAGCACATAAAGTACAGTGCGACTTCAATGCCATATGCAACGGCACCGACCACTGCACCCTGCAACCAACCTTTCTCTGCAAGAAGCGTTTCCGACGATTCGTCTGGTGTCCAACTAGATGACATGATAGATCAGATGATCAACAGAATAACCTTCCGGAGGAGCAATGATCTAGGGTGAGTGGGAGCGAGTCACTATTATGATGTTAGCACCTCGTTAAATAGTGGTACGAAACCGTATCCTTTGCACAGCTGTTGGAAGGCTCCTTGAGTGCAGGCGCCGCAGTGCTGAATCGTGAGTTAATGTTTTCAAGAACCATGGACGAGATCAATGGCAATAATAGAATTCTACATTCCAGAAAAAAGTTCGAGCTAGTACGGTCAGCATAGCCAACCTGAGATGTTATCTTTCTCGCTTACTATGTACTGTATATATAGCACCTTCGCCACTCAGCGCTCAGCCACAGATCTTCTATAGATCCATATGTACGCGCTTCGCACCTTTTTCGCACCTCAGGCGGCCTCAGGGTTGGTCTATTAGCTGAGGTGAGCATCTTGCACTTTCATACCTGATCGATATCCTCTGTTCACAAAATTCTCGTCAGCATACTCTCGAAGCAACTGCGTATGTCACAGTGACAACAATGAGAATCACTACGAGATTTAATCCTCACAAATTCTTGCTCAGCATTTTCGACGGCCCACAGTCATGATGCTGCCGCACACGCAGGCCTCGCTCCGAAGTTGGAGTATGAAGAGATTTAGCCCTGCAAGACCATGGAAACATCAAAATAGTACCGCCGAGTGGACTAATCAGAATCACTGTGCATGGGTGTAACGGGAATCGGGATGCATTCTGTATTTTAAAACAAACAATAAACAAACAATCCCGTACGTGGGAACACATCTTCTACCCCCAATGTCACCTGCAATGTACTCATGTACTAATACATCCTTCTTTGCGTTGACTTTCAACCCTCCAGCTGTATTTAGGTTTCAAACATGATTCACCGCTAGAAGCTCATTAGTCCTGCTCGACATAATCGCCGGGATCCACTCACAAGTGACACCATCTACATCATCAGTGTTCTCTGCAGCACCGACCACTAGGATCTGTGCGAAGGCAACTGACAAGAGTAGAACATAGAAACCGAGTTTACTGATGTTAAGCACGGTCATGTTGATGATAATTTTCACCGAGGTATGATGCTTAAGGTGTATTGATTGGTAGTTGCACGTTGCACCGTTTATATACCTGGCAGTATAGCACACAGCCATCGCGCTCGAGCATTGTTCAATAAATTTGACTTGATCGTCAAATCAGCTCGAGGGTGTTAGTCTGAGCTGAAATTTATTTCTAGATGTGATTAGTTGCATCTCACCTCGTAAATATTCTGATGAAATTCGGAATCCCTACTGTACGCACAGAAGCCTGATTACTGGAGTCGACTTACCATGACTGTACTAGTGCGTGCATGGGCATATGTACCTGATGGTACTACCCCACATCAAGTTACATATAATCGTTGATCTAATTACAGACCTCCGTAGATCCAGCTTTTGCGGTTCGGTCTATGCGGATATATTCCTTTGCTTTCGGACACTGCGGAAAACCTGATGTATAGCTAATAAAAGCCATATCTTTAAACTGCGGAATGATATCATGATCCGTCGCGATCCTCTTGAATTCTTCGTCGCGCTGCCGTGATTCAAGACTCATGGTGGCCGCGTGAGCTGATGCGCCCAGGGTTTTCCCAGCGGGCCATAGCAGTAGAGCCGTACATAACAGGAAAATGTATAAGCCGCTTTTAGGATGCACCATGAGGTGTTTTGATGAACTTACTACTTACTAGTAGGTTGATACTGATTCCTGGACCAGTCAATCAAAATCACCATACTATATAATCGATGCTATGACGAGATACAGGTATCGATCATCTGAGGTTGCTTTAGATACTTACTGCGTGGCTCGGAGATGATATAGCTGTCATAAATTAACTTTGTTATGCAGGAGGCAAAGGTTAGCAGCTGGTGGCGAGGCTGAAAGGCAGTCCATCAATTGCCAATTACTTATCTGCGGAATGATGAGTTTGAGCGCATCAGCTCCATAATGAAGCCGGCCCTTACCCTTACCAGTGTTAGTCAGACACTGATACGCCATCTTCTATAGTATGCGATCAATAATGATCTATTTCACTGTTGCAACGTTGCACGTTCGAACGACTACCAGTGCAAGGGTTTGGCTGAATGTGTTATTTTCAAAGTAATCGGCGTAGAGTACAAACAATCGAATCGAATCCTGCCTACCGTCAAGTATACTAAATACTAAATTTGTGTCAAGATATATTTACTTCGACCCGGGACACAACTAATATCTCAGTAGGTATCTACTAAGCGACCTTTGCTCACACAGACAATTCCGCTGAATCGCGCTCCTTACTCTTGTAGGTCGCATGTGCCCCCGTGCCAGTGGAACCGGTGAACGTTTTGGAGCCGTCCTGCAAATGGTACCCGAAATCACCCATACGGGTTGTTTGCGCTGAGGGCCTCGAGGTCATGACCTCGGTCATGGTGTCCTGGGACCAAGCCTTTCCTTGTGCAAGTCGGAAAACTATGAGCAACATTGCAATTATCTGTGCCATGTCATAAGCAGCGTGAATGCCTCTCTGTTGAACAGTGCTAACCTGAACCTGAGTCAGCGACACCAGAAAGGTCTCCGAGATGGCATTGTTTAGACCAAAGAGCGTCAGAAATGCCACCGAAAACGTGGAGTAAAGAGCGGCGGATTCAACTATCATCGCAGCAATCGACGTGTATTGAGTGCCGTAGCTAGAGCCAAGGACTTTGGAAATACGACGACGATATGTGAGTAGACGAAGTACGATAACGATCGTGATGATGATGTTCAGTGCGAGTGAGAGGGTGAGATATGGAATGGTGTAGTCGATGTCAGTCGAGGAAAAATATGGAGCACTGGTGGTTACTTGAAGCAGCCACATTATAGCCATAGCTAACAGATGCAATAGTGAGCGTCCGATACAATCAAATAGATATTGAAAAGGAGTAACTGACCGATGGATGCAGCATACATCAGACAAGGGAACAACATGATGATCCACATTGGCACCATACACCCTCTGTAAATTACCATGCAGCGCCAAACCTGAACAGATATATCAGCGATAACATTTTCAACACCGAATATCTCCACTTACGACCAATGCATCTGAAAGAATCATCGTCAGAACACCACAGACGTCCGTAATGTTGTCCATAGGAATGCTGAGATTCTCGAATGCGCTCGGACCACCTGGATAATTACGATATTGAATGAATGCGAGTTGCGTGAAGTCGGCCAGCGCTGCCATAAATAGGGTACTGAGGATAAAAGTTGTGGTGATATATATGAGGAAAGGTAGGAGTTTCTTGTAGTTCGTGCGGTTCATCTTCCGGAAAAGGAGGTGGAAGCACATGAAGAACAGTGCGACGCCAATGCCATATGCAACGGCGCTAACCACTGTGCCCTGCAACCAGCCTTTCTCTGCGAGAAGCGTTTCAGACGATTCGTCCGGTGTCCAGCTAGAGTTGAGTGACATGATAGATCAGATGAACAGAGGATTCTTCTGGAGAAGCAATGATTTGGGGTGGGCTAAAGCGAGTCACAATCATGACGTTAGCACCTCGTTAAATAATACCAAAAAGTATCGTCGTTGGGCTGCTTAAGTGCATGCAGTGAACTTGATACCATGTAGACGAGATCAGACAGGTGCAATTTCAAATTCGCAATCCGATTATAGAACTGTCGTCTTATTTCGAACACGGAATTGTAGGTCCAGGCAGTTCGTCCTGAATTTCGAGTTCAGGACTCGCATCTGGATGATACACTAAAGTTTGGAAATGATTAATGAGGCCTCGTCATTGAAATCTAGCGAGGAACTTACCTTATAGCACAGGATCGATGCTCAATTGCAAGAGGGCGATTAGTGCCCTGAATCCGAAGTAGAATGACTCCCAGTAACAAGGTGGGAAACAAGTTTGCAACCATCAAAACACCGCCATTTCATCTAGTGGCCTCTGAGCGGCATATGGCACAACCGCAAGATAATTCAAGTTTTAGGAACGTTCCAACTTGGTCCTAACATTGTCATTTCCGAATTCCAAATGCATCAGCCTTTATCGTGTGTGAAGCTTCAAGCTTCAAGTCTCAGTCGGTTGTCACTTCGCTTCCCCGATGCGCACAGTACGGCCGAAGCTACAGGCAAAGTATATTTAAAAGTTGGAGACGACACATACCAGAATTGGTTTCAAAACCGTCGAGGACGTCGCCTCGGGTACATGAGCTGGACAACCATGTTGCCCACCTTGGTGTGCGGAATGAACTCTTCTGCGTCACTCCTGGGGGTGATCTTAGGTTGCACTATGCAAGGCACAAACATCCTGTGAGTCTCAAACACACCTTGTCTTTACCGGTGAAGTCATGTCCATGACACTGCGGGAAAAAAGTACCGGTCAACTGCTGAAGGCGCTGCCGGCGGATATGAGGGAGACAATCGAGGGGCACGAGAAAGAGGGAATAACAGATAGCCCTGAATGATGGGGATCTTCTATGAAAAGGACGTTTGCAAGACCCCTGGCCAAAGGTGATGGAGACGTCTTTTGCAGCTGTGTTTGATATGATGTAGGTGATGTCTCGACGTACCTTTTTGATATGTACTAATCATGGTTACCAGGATTGGACCGTCAGAGTTCACCATTACAGGAACGTTGAAGCTATGACCGTGTCTGGATCAGATTCACACAATTACAACTCCTAATATCCTCACCAACTCCGACACGACGAAGGGCGTAACATCCACGTCAATCATTTCTTCCACAGAATCCAGCATGTCAAGTGGGCGCAATTCTCCCAGCGCTATACGTCATTCTTGGAGGACCAGACGAGATACTTTCAAGTGGTTGCATAGCCTTGAATGTTTAACGTTTAACCCTTGAAATAGGGACAGTCAAAGTTGGGGACGCTGAGGTCGCCCATGCCTATGACCCCTTCGTACACAACGCATCCTACCTAAAACGTAGTTTGCACATCACCTGATATTGAACATACACTGACTCACCAGTTGCCTCACGTAGTACTAGCGTGGCATGAAGTGTGAGTTGTTGAACTTTGAAACAAGAAAAACTGTGGTGATCATCCTTGCAGACTTATGGCACCTTCACTATGACACTATCCCGACCGGAGAATTCCTTCTGCATGTGAAGGGTTTTATCTTGATACAAGTGCTGTTGCCCTGGTCTGTCCCCGAATCTCTACGATGGCTCGCGAGATTCGAGGTCTAGTCTGCAATGAAAATCCTACGTGAGCTTTCTCTCAAAATTTTATTCATTTAATCTTTATCTCATGCGGTGTATATTTTCTAGCTGGCTTTCGACGCTGTCTTTCGCTACTGCAATGTGCCCATGTACCGATCTGTCCTTTCTTGCGTCAGCTTCTAACCCTCCAGCTGTCTGTAGGTTTTAATAAGGAAGACCGCTCGCTCTCGCTAGAAGGCCGTCAGTCGTGCTCCACATAATCGCCGGGACCCACCCACATAATTCATCCACATCATCAAAGCCAGGTACTCGAGCACTATCCAATTGACTTCTATCCTAGATATGTTTTAATTAGTTGCATTTCATCGCACTGATGGGCCACTGTGGCGACTGCATGCACAGCAGATGAGTGGAGTCGACTTACTACACGTTGTACGGTGGAAGGAGGAAATTGCTGCGGTAATCTGGTCATTCCATTCCTGTATATTCGATCTTATTTATATCTTACAGGATCAACCATTCAAGAATACGTCAGGAAGTCGGCCACCACTTTTCAATCCAGCTGTATTTAGGTTTCAATAAGGATGCCCCCCCGCTAGAAGCTCGTCAGTTGTGCTCCACATAATCACTAGCACCCACTCACAATAATCAGCCTCCATATCGTCAGGATTCAGGTTGTTCTCTGCAGCACTGACAACTAGGATCTGTGCGAAGGCAAATGACAGGAGCATAACATAGAAACTGAGTTTGTTGATGTTAAGTACGGTCATGTTAATGATATTCTTCGCTGAGGCGTGGTGTTTAGAATGCGTTGTTGTAAAGTGAGATCGGGAGTTACAACCTTTAAATACCAATTCTCTTGAGTGCATATAAGGAAGCATCACAAACTGCTATCGCACTCGAACACCACTATCCAATTGACTCGATCGTTCATAATCTCAGCTAAAAATATTTCTAGATATGATTGGTTGCATCTTGCCTCGTAAACATGGAATTCGGCGCCACTACTGCGCGCACAGGCCCGGGAGGCTCTGAGGTCTGATGCATGAATACATTGGTATGTGCACCGCATGATGGTAGCCCATATCAAGCTCCATACACTGGTAATGGTCGATTTGATTACGACGCTCCAGCTGATCTCCGCAGAGCGATCAAGAGGCTCAAGACGCCACCATACTAGATGTGTAAGTGGCAGGCACTGCTCGCGGCCGTTATTGGCGATAACTCGACTCACTAGGTCCTATTGGCTGGTCTGCAAATACTATTAGCAACTGTGACACTAAGGTGTATAAAGCAAGTGTAGTCGGTCGGTCCACAAGCGGAATTGCGACATGCAATTTGCAATTTTCCATGCCTCGGTCGATCGCTTTGAATATTCCTATTCCATCAGTCCAGAAAAAAAGGAAGATAATCTGACAGTCTGTGTGACATGTGCTTTACGGTCATTAGGTGAGATCGTGCCAGTGTGTGTCATGCGCATCGCAAGACAGTCATTGAAATATTGAAACATGACTTGGCGCAGAATGATCCACCAAACTAACAGACATGTGAACTCTCTCGGAATATTAGGAGGCGATGTCTGTGCGATCTTGTCGAAGGACAAAGGAGAAGGTGAATATTCTTTCGAGTGATAAGTTTATTCCAAGATACCGAAGGGTGATGAACGTGCAGAAGACTATGACGACAAGAAGCCAATGGAGCACAGCCTGACTTTGCGAAGTCTTACGCAGCCTCCAGCTTTGCTTTGTGGTCGTCGTCGCTATCAAAGTCTACGGCTTCTTGTGGTGTCAGACTCGATGGTCGGTGCGGCCTGGAGCTTGAGGAAAAGAACATGACAGAGAGAACAGCTTCGACTTGAATTGATCAAGATGATGGCAATGGTAATTTGAAGAGCAGCGGGCGCGACCAACTGATCCGATTAGCCTGAGTCTGCAACATGTACAATTTAGGTAAAAGAATGGTTTCAAATTTCTTTACAAGCGCCCAAGCTATATGTATTATTAATAATTATATTCATGACCATCGATTCCACGAGTTTATGTTCTAATACTCGGCGTCCGACAGCTGTACAGTCTACATTTTCAGAGACTACAATATTGCACTTGAATGTTGTATCTTTCATGTCCAGGATGATGGAAATCACCGACCTCATGGTGCTAAAGGCAGTTTGACGCTCATAACTTCTTTCTGCTATCTACGGTTCTGCTGCTATGGGCAGCCCTGGACGCATTAGCTCACGCAGCCATCGTAGGACCTGTGCAATACAATCATTCATCCGAGTCTTGAGATCGTGCTCGTAAAATGTATCAGAATGAAATGATTTCGGAATGATCTTGGATCAACTTGGCTAGGTAACCCTGGCTACCGTGACTGGCCGCAGTGCTAATCAAACTTATCAGCAGGTTCCTGGACAACTTTGATAATCAAGAATGCGCTACGTGTCGAACGGTATTGGCGATTTCTCAAGGAGGATTAAGTTGGACTTGAGGGTTCGGGATTCTCAGGAAGCATGTCTGTCGCGGACGCGATCGACTTGCACCAGCGGGAAAACACATCATTTCTGCAAGGTATATCATTCATATATTCACGGCTCTTTTTCATAATTATCTCAATAGACTTGAGTCGTTCAAACAATCTCTGCTTCCGTCTTTGATCAAGAGACTCAAGGGGCCACCATATATATGTAATTGGCAGGCACTGCTCGCGGCCGTTGCAATCGAGTTATTGGTCACAACTCAACTTATTAGGTCCTATCAGCTGGTCCGCAATTACTACCAGCATCATGATTGCTACACGTAGACCCGTACTGGGGGCACTTTGGTCCAAGACACGGCAACCTACATTCGAGGATGCGCAGTATTCTGATATAGCCCATGGAAGCAGGCACCCTTCATGCGATACGGCGATACCTATGATCACTGCTTTCTCAGGTGCAATGCAGTGAAGTATTTGGTAGACTCACTGACCATTCTCGCAACGCTGTTGGAAAGGTTTGTTGATGTGTTTGGAACCTATCTTTGCTAAGTTTTCTTTGCTCTCGCCATCCTCAACAATATTAATGAAATATCTCATGTTGGCTGTGCCAATCATATATCAGGTGGGTTTCTGGGTAGCCATGATATCTCGCAAAGAACTGGTTGTTGGCTGGATGCACGGAATTCTTAGTATTCTTGCCACTGCGTGGCATGCTCACATCCGACTGCAACCGGTACAACATCACGAGTACCTTCCATACACGTTGAAGCAAAATATGGTAGACTGACTTTGGCATTTTAGAATCTATAGAATGCACTTACGCTGGTGACAACTACCCATCGAAATTTTGTGTCAACTTCGGATATGAAGCCATCACAATGACTCTTCATGAGAGTGTGCATTTTGCTCTGAACGCATCTAATAGATAATCTCAACTGGAGCGGGAGAATCTACCAAGCTTGCCAAAAGAACTTGGTTGCTGTAGTGAGGAGCACAGTGCAGGAGTCATGTGGGGTTGAGCAGCGTGAGGATAGAGCAAGGCTAGGCATAGAGGTTAAGAGCATGGCCATGCTTCGTGCTAGTCTTCGGTTATCAGCTTCACTGTTTCTGAATACTGCAGCAAGCTCTCCTCGACTACCGCAATTGTGACCAACCCTAGAGCACATATCCAAGTCATCGCACGTATCACTGTCTTAATGATATTCGAAAAACTCTTATGTGTGACCTTGCAGATACTCTGGAAATGGGAGACTTTCCGAAAGTTGATTACGAGAGGAACAGAATGGGGAACACGTTAGTATGCCGAGACTGGAGTGAGACAAGTCCTGTACTTGAAGAGTACCACGAGAAGTGGTTGCAGTGGAGGGCGCATTGGGACTAAACTGACACACTGCTTGGTACGTTTTGGTTTGTTCAATACAACAAAATTGTTCAGTTTCTAGTGCTAGTGCTGCCTTACATTCAAGTTACCAAGTTGCGCAACCAAAATGGTTTCGAGTCCAGATGAAGAGAAAGTTTCGCAATTTGACTCTTGCAAATTACTTTTGCATCTTCCCATTGTTAATTCTTCCAAGACAGGATGGTCCCTTGAACTTATCCTTCGTTGTACCGTAGAAGGAGGAAACCACTGTGGTAATCTGGTCATTCCATTCTCGTATATTCGATCTTATTTATATTTTATAGGATCAACCATTCAAGAATACGCAAGAAAGTCAGCCACCACTTGAAAGTATCTCACCTGGTCCTCCTCCAAGAATGGCATATGATGCTGGGATAACTGCGCTTACCTCACATGCGGGATTCTCTGGAAGAAATGACTGACGCAGACGTCCTGCGCTTCGTCCATCACACCGTTGGTGAGAGGAGTTGCAATTGTGTGAATCTGATCCAGATTCGATCATGACTCCAGCGTGCCCGTAAAGTCGAACTCTAATGGTCCAAACCTGGTAACGGTGACCAGTACACATAAGAAAGGTACCTCGAGACATCATATACATCGCATGATACACGGTGGGATGTTGCATCATGACCACAAAGGACGTCTCCACCACCTTTGGTCAGCGGGTCTTGCAAACTTGCTTTTCATAGAAGACCCCCATCATTCGGTTATATCCAGGGCTGTCTGTCGTTCCCTCTTTCTTGTGCGTCTCAATGGTCTCCCTCACGTCTGTCATAGCTTTATTGGTACTCGGTCAAGCTAAAGCTCCTCCCAGATCTCGTCCCTACTAGTCGTACAACTGTTCGGACCCGATATCACAGTCAAAATTGTCCTTTGGTCTTCTTCAATAATTCAACCAGCACGTCACGTATAATTTGCGCATAATAGTCCGAGACGCCTCCGACTCGGAGCCTAATCACTGCTGTACACCTATAGTTGGACCACCTCCGCACTCCGAGTCAGAAAATGTACTTGCCATGCTATCTCGATAGAAGGAACTTCAAGACGGGTGCCATCTTCGAGAAGCATTCAGTATAAACAAACAATCAAATGTGCGCGAACACATCTTCTACTCCCAATGCCACCTACAATATTAATGTGCTCATACACTCGATCTGTCTTTCTTTACATCAACTTTCAACCCTCCAGCTGTATTCAGGTTTCAAAAAGGATGGAGTGGGCCTAGAAAGTTGTCAGTCTTGCTCCACATAATCGCTGGGACCCCACTCACTAACACTATCCACATCGTCAGAATCCAGGCTGTTCTCTGCAGCACTGACCACTAGGACCTGTGCGAAGACAATTGACAGGAGCATGACATAGAAACTGAGTTTGTTGATGTTAAGTACGGTCATGTTAATGATATTCTTCGCTGAGGTGTGGTTTTAGAATGCGTTGTTGTAAAGTGAGATCGGGAGTTACACCCTTTAAATACTAATTCGTGAGGGAAGCATCATAAACTGCCATCGCACTCGAGCACGTATATCCAATTGACTTGATCGTTTATAGTTTCGGCTAAAAAATATTTCCAGATGTAATTGGTTGCATCTCACCTCGCGAATATGGAATTCGTCGCCCCTGCTGCACGCACAGAAGTCTGATGCATCATGACTTGAATCGACTCATCACTACATTAGCATGTGCGCCACTTGATGGTAGCCCACATCAAGTTCCGTGTACTGCGACGCTCCAGCTTTCGGGGTTCAAACGATATTCAGATTTATTCCTCTTGGAGCATTTGATAATCACAAGTAACAGCAATTCTCTTGTTCCACCGCGGACAATAATAATCTCCGCAGAGCGTCCTGTACGGTTTTGCTTGGGTATCAGAAATTTTATTGTAATGATGCTCGCTGATCAAGATGCCAGCGGTCCGGATGAGCATAGCGCTCTTGTGCAGTAGTTTGCCCATTTGATGCTCACATAAAATCATTAAAAATCTATCCACGATCATAGGTTATCGTTGGTGGGTGATTTTATTTATGTGCGCGAAGCCGGAGGTAAAGTTGTTAACATACATCCATTCCAAAAGTCGGCACTTTCACTGTGTTTGGAGCCGATCTTTGCTTCTTCGCTCACGACATCCAAATCATCGCCTATCATCCACAGCACACATTTACGGACATCTCGCAGCCATTCTCGAAGTCAGTGCAATTGATTCAGTTTTTCCGAAATTGAAACACAACATTTCGTTACCCACCCAGTCCGAATTCGAGCGCTATACTATCCTTGCGCAGGGTGCAGAGGACCCAAATGCCATGAATGCAACTCTTACCATGGTGGCAGGTACATTTTCATTGCTTTCGAATGGACATATCAATGTCTACGATTTTCATGGATTTCCGATAATTTCACGCATCATGCGCGACATTCTTGCCATTTCAGACGCCATCTCTCCCGTCGAACGACTCTTCTCGAAGTTGTGGCACGTACGTACTGATCCGTGGTTTTTCCTTGCGGCAGCAACTGTGACACAGTTTATGTACACGAAACCATGGATCCGGTAAGGCCTCTTGAAATTCAACAAGTACTAGACACCCGAATTTTTCACTGTCTATGAACGTTTGAACAGTTCAAACCGTTTTAGTATAGCCTACCTACTGTTTGTGTTTATTTACTTGAAAATCGTAGAACCGCCCAAGCCAAGCCCAAGCTTATATCGATCTATGATCTGGACTCGTAACCAGTCTGACTATGCGTCAATTTGAGATGGTGAGAATTTATTGACGTCCACTTGTGCATCCGTGGTAGTATACGCCAGCTGCAGGCTGGTCACGAGCCTATCTATGATTAACATCAGGGAAAACTCCGGGTTGTGCCAAGCGCCCATGCAACTGATGAAAGCACTCACAATCGTCACAATCGCCTACGAGCGGTTGCCCTTTATCCGCACATATCAGTTTTCTGTTTCAGTATGGCGACTGACTCGTTTCCCCAACGCTTACCTACGCTGCATCGACTTGGCGTCACTGATCCTTCCAATGTCTCCTCATCCGAGGTAGCCACCGAGTGGCTCAACGCTTTCTCAGCTGCAATAACTCAAAGTGATACCGCAGCTGTTGTCGACCTGTTTCTCGAGGACGGCTTCTGGAAGGACGTGATCGCACTGACGTGGGATTTCAGGACATTCGAAGGACGGAAGGACATCAAGAAACTCTTGGATGCTCGTCTCGTTGCTACGGGACTCAATGAACTGCGTCTCCTACAGTCGGGGCCCCTGAATGAACCTGTTCTGCAAAAAGTGTATCACGATTTAGTCTGGTTGCGGTTTTGCTTTGGTTTCACCACCAAGCATGGCAAGGGTACTGCAGTCGCTTATCTCGTTCCCCTTCCAGATTCAAAGTGGAAGGCCTACACTCTGTTGACCTGTCTTGATTCGTTGACCAATTTCCCTCAAAAGGTGTGCAATCACATTCCTTCGAGAGCACTTAGTACTTAGTACTGACTCTGCGGAAGCTCGGTCCCCTCAGAAACTGGGAGACTGATCATGGCAGTTGGGAAGAGAAGCGGCGCCAAGAGACTGAGTTCTCAAACAATGACCCAACGGTGATTGTCATCGGCGCGGGGCACAGCGGTCTGGAGACCGCGGGACGCTTAAAGTACATTGGTGTACCCACGCTTGTCATTGATAAGAAGCCCAGGGTTGGGGATAGCGTTCGTCCCATGACAATTTTGGTATTCAAATATAGCTAAAGGCCCGAGGGCGGTTTCATAGTGGAGAGATCGTTACAAGGCTCTTTGTCTGCACACTACGATCTGTTTGTGCCTTTTCTTCTACGGAAAGGGATCGACTAACAAACTTACAGGGCACAGCCAAACGCCTTACCTGAAGTGAGTGGCTTGTCAGACCTCTTGATTCTTTTGTAATCCAGTTTACAGCTTTCCACCAACATGGCCAGTCTACACCCCAGCCGCAAAAGTACAACATTACCCACATGATGAAAATTCACTGATTCCAGCTATTGCAGCTGGCAGACTGGTTGGAAGCATATGCGAGTTTCCTTGAGCTCGACGTTTGGACGGCCTCGACGATCACAAAGACATCTTGGAACGATAGCACGAAAACCTGGTCCGTCGAAGTCGATCGCGGCGGTAAAGGTACTAGGGTTCTGACCGTCAAGCACCTCGTTTTTGCCACTGGATCTGGCGGTCGCCCGAAAGTTCCCGACATCCCTGGGAAGGTATGCAACGCTTGAACTGATCGAAACGTGACTCATGGATGCAGGCAAGCTTCAAAGGGTCTGCCGTGCACTCATCAGAGTTCAAATCCGCGGCTAATCATATCGGCAAAAAGCAATCGTAGTCGGCTGTTGCACTTCTGGTGGGTCTGTAATACCTTTCGTATCGAATGAGGTCTAAATATCTCATCAGCACATGACATTGCCCAAGATTCTGTAGTCACGGTGTCGACATCACAATGTGCGTTCTTTGGTTCAAGTTATGTCATTTTCACATCTCAAGGAATACTAGGTATCAACGATCGTCGACATTAGTGATCTCGCAGGAGTCAGTGGCAGCAATGCTAGGCGGTAATTGTTCCTGTCGTTGTCGCTAGCTTGGTTTGACTTTCCTGCCTAGTTGTCTATAATGAGGACGTCCCCACTGAGCTGGCTGATACTTACAATACCTCGCTGCCTTGGGCAGTTGTTAGGCGGCTGCAACAACGTATGGTTCCTTGGTCGCTGAGACCACAGACAAGTATGTCGGACGATTCGAAGCTCACTTCCAGATGCATAATCACAATCGCAGGGAGATTCTAGATGGATTGGCTAAAGTTGGTTTAAGACCAATCTTGGCATACATGGAGCAGGTCTTATATCCCTTACCTGGAGCGTGGTGGTGGCTACTACGTCGGTGAGTGTACCTCTGATGCACGACAAAGATGTCTTAACAGCTTCCAGACACCGGAGCAAGTAAATCATTATCGACGGGAATATCAAAA
>JABBWF010000485.1:0-22121 GCA_016647645.1 Suillus variegatus
TTGGAGCAACGAGCCAACTTACCGCTTGCCCATTCCCCCAGGTTTCCGACGAGCTGATAACACTCAGGCAGGGGTCACTGGCCAATATCACGCAAGATCAGGCTATCTTTTTGGCTGGGGAAGAAATATCTTGGAGAAAATGAAGGACCATGATGCAGATCAAAAGCGCCGCAGAAAAATCAATCCTTTGTACCCATTCGTTGACCAGGCCGAATGGCAACTTGCAGAGTTCATTGCCCAGCGGCTGACCCAAACCGATATTAACAAGTTTTTGAAGCTAGACTGGGTAAGTAGCACAGTCACTGTCTTTGTAGTTCAATACTGACAGTTTGCAAGTTTAAAACTCGACCCCGCCCATCATTCAAGAGTGCAGACCAGCTGTTTGGCTGGATCAACTTATTGCCAGGTGGCCCGGAGTGGCAATCGACAACACTCGAGTTTCTTAACTACACCACTCAACGGCCAATAGAACTAATCTGGCGAGATGGTCTTGAAGTTGCCCAAGATCTCTTCGTGAACCCAATCTTCGCAAATCACATTGTTACAACAACGTTACATGAGTCCCCTTGCCACCGCGCCCTCTGCCACTAGCACGGCTACAGACGATACCCGGGCCTCACCTGCCCCTGGTGATAGAACACAGGATAGAACACAGGATCGATATAGAAGAGAACTCCGGAAGATGCCGGATTAGATAAGCGGTCTGGACCGCTATGACGACATAGGTCTAGAAGACCTATTCTTGTTATCCGATAGAAGGCAAGCCTCGTGTTGCCTCGTGTACTGATAGAAGGAGGCCACGCGCTCCTTATCATAGATAGAAGCCATACCTCGTGGACGGTATCTCTGACTCGATAGATAAGCAGATTAGAACCCAGCTTCAGGCTGAGCTTAGATACGATAGAGTAGCCTTATATAAGGTCGACGATTAAAGTAGATGTTCCTTACTTTAATCCTACTTGGTACTTGACTCCTAGATCCCTAGCTTACCTTGTGCTAATCCCACTTGGTTTCCTTTGATCGTACCTTCGGAAGCTTGTCCTCATCGACCACGAACCTTCCGTCTGTAACCGCTATCATCGCCCTACAAGGCGTACGCAACTTCCGCTCTTCTGTGGAAGCCGACCAACCTCAGCACTTGAACGTCGTCTTCTCGGCCTTGCTGTTGTAGATCCCATCCAAGTTCGCACACGACCCTGTGTCGTAACAAAGGATTAAAGTATACATCGCACGTCACCATCTGTGACGTCCTGAACGCACCTGCCTCCCACCGGAGCCTGTAGAACCCAGAAGATCCCAGATCTCAGATTGCACCGGCCTGACCAGTCGAGGAAACTAAAGAACCGCTGTCACAGTAGAAGACTTCCTGCACGGAACACTACGAAGAAGGATAGAACCATTTCCAGTATGGCAACATCCACCAGAAACACCTTTGCCGCTGCACACCTGTCCGGAAAGGAGACCCGCATATATTTGCGCGATAAGAAATGTTTTGTGTGCCATGACATCGGCCACAAAGCCGCGGGCTGTCCTCAATGGACCCGAACCCCACGGAGAAAGATGATCGAAGAAGAACCCCGCTTGCGCACCATCAAGGTGGCCGGGACGACGAATGAACTACGGGTGAAAGCCACCCTGATCTCCAGAAAGAGAACTGCCCCAAGTCCGACTACCATGATTGTAGATTCGGGGGCGTGTGAGTCCTTCGTTCACGAGGACATCCTCACGCAGCACAGAATCTCGACGCACCAGCTTGAGCAACCCTTGATGCTCTCGAACGCTGATGAGACCAACTTCGGAAAGAAGCCTATAGAGAGGTATTGCACCCTCACTTTCCAGATCGACGAACGGGTGATGACCGAAAGGTTTTACCTTGCCGAGCTTGCTCCTAAAGACAAGCTCTTGCTCGGACTACCTTGGCTTCGCAGCCAGAACCCCGCCATCAACTGGATGACCGGCACGGTGACCCTCAAAAGCACCGCAGATTCCCGAAAGAAGGAAAGAGAGATTGATTCTGATCGGAAGAAGAACGGCAAGAAGCCACTCTTCCAGAAAGAAGAAAAGAAAAGAAGGTCGGTATCCCCGACGACGAACCCCAGAACCCCCAGAACCGCTAGTGCTTCTACCAGCCTAGCTCCGACTACAAAGATCGCACCGGTCCCTGAGGAACCGCAGTATTCAAACTCCTCCCAGATCGTACCACGGCCCGCGAAAACCGTGTTGAAGAAAGACTCGCTGCCAAGAATAGACCTTGCAGCCAAGACCTTCGAACAGAAGAAACCGGCCACTGATCCGGAGACAACTCAGAAAAAGACTTCTAGACCGGCTTCGATATTCGACCACGCTTATCCCGAAAAGCCACCTATGAAGAAGATTGTACCTGCTCTTCAGCAGACGAAGATTGAACCGGCTGTTGAGCCGACGAAAATAGATTCCGTACCTGCCCGATATGAATTCTCGGCAGAGCCTGCGTCAGTCCTTGGGAAGGGACGCGCGACGATGGATGAAGAACCGCCTGTTTCCAAGGCGCGTAGACTGGAACCCGAACCAGCCCAAATACGGATGGAAGATAGATTTGTCTTTTCCGGAGAACCGATATCCGTTCTCGGAAAGGGAAGAGCGGTTCAAACCGCAGATCCACCTGCAGCCAAGAAACTCAGGTATTATGACAGTCCGGCTGATGATTCCGACATCGCCGAAGAACCACCGAATTCCCTCAACCTCACCACGACGTCCGGGGAGATCCCCATAGAACATTCCGATGAAGCGATGACAATCGATCGCATCATCGCAGAAGGACCTAGTTTCGTCCGATTCACGGACCTTGAGGGAGAGGAAGAAGACGATGATGATGAACGTCCGCAGTTCGTGCGGATGGTAGATCTTGAAGGAAACGATCTCGATTACGACGGCCCTGATCCGGGCTTCGACTTCTAGAAGATGAATATAGTCGGTGACTATATGGCTTAGGAAGGGGGTAAAACCCTCGAATTTGCTTTTATTCTTCACACCTCCCGACTCAGACCACTTCTGATCCACGACTTCGACTTCGATACCCCTTTCCTCCGGCATGAGGTTAAACTGCACGATAGTCCGGAATGACTTTAAACTACGATCGTCCGAGATGACGTAAAACTATCGGACAAAGGACGAACTCCGGAAAACTCCTGCAAGCTTCGGAACCCCTTATCCACTGATCTCTTCGACATACCTGCGTAAAAGAACTACGATCCTAACAAAGGTTAAGAAGACCCCGCGTACCCCGCAACAGAACCTTCGATATCTGATGTATGACCTAACAACAAAAGATAAGAAGAAGATCCTCCGGAACGAGGCTAAACTATCACGAGACGAACTCCACGGAAACTCCTGCAAGCCCATGGAACCCTCTAGAACGACGATCTGATGATAACCAACAAAGGTTTTAGAAGATTGTACCTATCACGGCACCTACCCTCTGATAGTGGCGAACCGAACCTCGTGTTAAAGATAACGAGAAGATCCTCTGCCTTATGGCATGATAAGAACGATAGACATGATAACGACGAAGATAAGTTTAGATTGAATCGGAGCTTGGATTGATCTGGAAGAAGGTTATAAACCCTCTCGATCCCCGAACATCTCTCCACCGACATCATGACGAATCCCCTCGACGACAACTCTGTCGGAACCGCACTGAAGGACTCCGACTACGGAAGAGTCCTCAGGATGATTGAGAACGGCGCCTTCAATGAAGCCGCGATCCTCACCCCAGCGTACTCCCGAGTCATCGACGATATACTCGGTGAACAAGACGCCAGACTTGCAGCAGGCACATCGCTAGCCGTCTGCATTATACGAACCACGAAGCTACTGGAAGACGTAGCCAATCATGATGACCTTGATGAAGACGTGAAGAAACTCGCCGTCTTACATCTCCAGAAGCGGATCAGACAATTCGCGCTCCACCTACTCCCGCTCGACTTCGTAGACATTGCCAATAGAGCTGTCAAGAATGTAGAAGGAAGCGATAATGAAGAACCCTGCCCGATACGCCCGCTTAGAAGAAAAGCGGCTATCCCTGATCGTACCCGCTTAGCATACTGTAGACGCTGCGGAAGGGAAGGACATCAGTTTAGGAAATGTCCAGATTACGTTTGTTGCATCTGCGACGAACTAGGACCTGACCATCTGTCCATCCACTGCCCTCGACTCGACGGACGCATAGTCCTCCATGAGTTTAGAGATGACGAGAAGTTCTTTGAAGCTCTCGTAGATTGGGAGCACAACCACAAGACACTCCGGGATCTTGAACTTCGGTATCCCGCCGAACTTTCCCCTGTGCCAGAAACTCCCGCCTCCTTTACGCCTTCCACGTCACTCACTCCTTTACCAACGACACCGACGATGGAAGAGCCCCGACGAACACCAGTCTAGATTGTACGAAGTCGGTGACTTCGACCGTAGTAGTGGGGTAATGTTACAACAACGTTACATGAGTCCCCTTGCCACCGCGCCCTCTGCCACTAGCACGGCTACAGACGATACCCGGGCCTCACCTGCCCCTGGTGATAGAACACAGGATAGAACACAGGATCGATATAGAAGAGAACTCCGGAAGATGCCGGATTAGATAAGCGGTCTGGACCGCTATGACGACATAGGTCTAGAAGACCTATTCTTGTTATCCGATAGAAGGCAAGCCTCGTGTTGCCTCGTGTACTGATAGAAGGAGGCCACGCGCTCCTTATCATAGATAGAAGCCATACCTCGTGGACGGTATCTCTGACTCGATAGATAAGCAGATTAGAACCCAGCTTCAGGCTGAGCTTAGATACGATAGAGTAGCCTTATATAAGGTCGACGATTAAAGTAGATGTTCCTTACTTTAATCCTACTTGGTACTTGACTCCTAGATCCCTAGCTTACCTTGTGCTAATCCCACTTGGTTTCCTTTGATCGTACCTTCGGAAGCTTGTCCTCATCGACCACGAACCTTCCGTCTGTAACCGCTATCATCGCCCTACAAGGCGTACGCAACTTCCGCTCTTCTGTGGAAGCCGACCAACCTCAGCACTTGAACGTCGTCTTCTCGGCCTTGCTGTTGTAGATCCCATCCAAGTTCGCACACGACCCTGTGTCGTAACACACATGATATATGATCCTCACCTGGTCATGGTTGATGCCGAGCGCAAATATGGTGAATTTTTCTCTGGTGAAAGGGCTTTCTTTATTCAGGTATGGCTCTTTTTTCAGTGGTGATGAGGATCACTCGATGAGCTACATTAGAACAAACTTCCAGAGGGTGCGACCATGGTACTCATCATGCTTGTGTCTGATAAGACACCTGTAACTCGCCTGATGGGAGGATTAGAGATGCATCCAATATTCCTTACAATCAGCAACATTCAATCCGAAGTTTGAATGAAGGCTACCGCACATGCATGGTGTTGCATCAGATTTATTCTGATTCCAAAGTTCGATGTTCATGCAGATTTCCAGATGCTGCTTCATGCTTGTCTCTTTCACAAATGCATGGACATCATATTTGCAAAATGCAAAGTTGCCATGAAGACCGGTGAATACATGCCAGATCCCATGGGCTATATCCAACACTGCTTTACTCCCCTCGTCACATATACGGCCGATCTTCCTGAGGCACAGCTTATTGCATGTGTCACCAAGAATGCATCACCACTTATGATGGCCCTACAAAAAGACTTCAGAACCTCCCTCCTCTTTCCCCCTCAGACGGGCACTCACACGCTCAGGCTCATTTATGAATTGTGTGCACGTGTTGATCCTTGGAGTGTCCCACTATTCCAACACGAAGCTAAAGCATTGCTGCTCAGCAGCGTCCATCAACCATTTTGGAGGGACTGGAACCATGCAGACCCAAGACATTTTCTGGTCAGTGACATGCTTCACACTGGCCACAAGTTTTTTGGTGACCATCCATTAAAATGGTGCAAGGAAGTCGTTGGGGAGGAGGAACTTGACGCGTGCTACAAGGCACATCACAAACGTGTTGGCACCCATCACTTTGGTTCTGGTGTCTCACACATTAGCCAAATGACTTGCCATGAACATCATGACATAGAACAAACCATGGTTGCCACAATTGCCAGCGCAGCAAATACGACCCCCGAGTTCGTCCAAGCCATCCGCATGCTCACCAAGTTTATCTACCAAGCGCAAAGCCCTGTGCATACTGATTCATCCCTCTGTGCAATGGTTGAGTCGCTCAGCGAGTTTCACAGATACAAGCAAGCGATCCTCGAGGCGGGTGCTCGGAGAGGCAAGAAAGGGACAATCAACAACTTCCTGATCCTGAAGATGGAGTTATTTCATTCCTTTGCCGGGTCCATCAAAAACAACGGCAGGTTGATTCAATACTCATCTGATGTCAGTGAATGGCTCTTAATCACCCACTGTAAACACCCATTCGAAAGGACTAGTCGACAGGCGAAGAGTTTTACTTTACAGGTCGTTCAAATTCTGAACCGTGATGAAATAATGCATCGTTTCAACCTCTACACCCTTTTGCAGATGCATGGTACACCCCTCTTGAATGCCATCACGACTGAAGACGACATTGTTGCAGAAACCGATCCTACCTTAGCATGGATAGCCCGCATACTCCCAGATCAACAGTACCGCTTCCATGGCCCACATCCTGTTCGCAATCACTTTTTGAAAGGAATTCTCTCTGCAGAAGCCAAGGCTGCATTCCATGTTACCATCGCACCTGACCGAAAGTCGTTCACCCTCCACGATCTCCAAGACACATACTCTCTTCCTGATTTCGCCGCAGTGCTTACGGAGTACATCAACAAGATACCACGGCATGGTCCAACAACATCTTGGACCTGCCAGGGAGGTTTTGTTCGAACATGGAATAAATTTCGCATACAGCTTGTATCCACCTTCCAGTCGCGAGTCGTCATGCCGAGTCAGATTGTCCAGGCATATCCACCCTCAGAGGCATTCCCATTGGGGAACTGTGATGCCATTCTCATACAATCGTCTGAGAGCAATGGTAAGACTTTGATTACAGGTGTTATTTATATACTTATGAATCTGCATAGACATCTATGTCGCACAAGTCTGTTGCGTTTTTCAACCTATTGCCAAGAAAAGCCATACTTTACCTCCCTGCCTGGAAGCCGCACCTCTCTTATATGTCCAGTACTTTCAGATCACAAGTACACCTACTCAGGAGCCGGGTGTTGGGATGTACAGGGTGAAATGGATCATCCATCAGGACACAACAGGTCAGCTCTTCAGACCTGGCACCATCATTCCGCTGACAGATGTTACCTGTGCCATTGAACTCATTCCTGTGTTTGGCTCGAATTTGGATCGGTCAATAACTGCTGCAAACTCGATGGAGGTCTGCGATGAGTATTTTTTAAACACTTTTTCTGATAAGGAAGTTTTCCATACAATGCACACCGATATCATGTAGATCTGTACAATAACACTTTCCATTAGAATATCAGTGCTATCAGCATCTGATCTAGCCTTGATTCTGTCGATTCTCGTAAAACATATCAGCTCGAGCTCTCCACCAATCAAATGAGTGCGCTACTGAAGTCGTAAGCATTCGTAAGTGTCCGTAATGCGCTTAAGCTAAGCGTTCATTTCAGCGGTTTTGCTGATGTAAACACCCTCTGGTTACGTTAGGGTTAATTTCTCGTTTCCGCAGTGACTGGCCTTTACATAGTCATTCTCCCAAACGCTCCACCGTATGACCATTAACTTTTCAACTGCTTTCGTCGCTGAACACGAACAGGAACGGATCGGACGGCATGTGAGTTCATATTTTCCGTTTTGTTTCGATGCAGTATGGCTCATGCGTTTCCAGGTTTTTTTTTACGAAGTCGCCCTGCCGTTTGGCTCACGTCCTTGAGGAGGGACAGTGTCCTCCCTCTGACGAGCCCCATTATGTGAAGCACCATCCTCATCATTATGATACCCTCTATTATCCACAATATCATCTTGCCATTTTTGAAACGTCCGAAAAATTTTGCGCTTGGTTGAAAACTTGTCTTAAATCCCATCCTTTGTCTTGTTCAGCATGCCGCTGTTCGGAATTTCGTGGTTGTGTTTCGTACGACGGTGTTTGTATAACTATAAGCCAACATCGAATATCGTTGTTGATGGCACCGAATGAGTTTGCTGGCGCGGGTTACCGCCATTGTGTTATCTTGCGCAATCTTGCCTCGAGGCTCCAGTGAAGCTCTCTGTTGAGCAGTACCTGTCTTCGAGACTAGATGTCTACCCGAAATGGTTCTACTACGATGATGAACTTCAGGAGCAGAAGTTGTCGGCCCTCTTGGACAATGTCCTAGTTGAGTGTTTCTCGTCTCTCTGTTTTGCGAGGAAAATCAAAAAGGGACCGTGTTCACGCAGTGTTATCTCACTTCGTGAGGCCATGTCTTTGCCGTGGACCTCTGCATCTGTTGATGATCTCACTCGCCGTTTAGAGAAGCTGAACCGCACCGACGTCAAGACGTGAATTCATCGATTTGCACCACACTATCGCTCGCTCTACAACAGGCTCTCTCATCGAAAAACGTGTAATGCACTCGCTAATCATGTTCGGCAACGTGCACTATCCCTATTTCATGCTAGAGTGAGTGTTTAGGGCGATGTTTATCTCGCGTATTTTCCGTTCTTGAGATTTGACTCCCTCTCGGATTAGGACATTTTCCGTCAGATTCTCACTCACGAGTTTGGTGTGCTTGCTGAACGTCTGTCACAGGAAATTGTATCACAATTTGTCAAGCACAAATCAGCCCGTCTAGAACGAAAACAGAATGCGCTGGCAGATGTGAATAGTATTCGCACAGAACGAGAGCGGGAGTGGCCAATGCCTGTCTCGAAAGAAGTCGTTTTTGAGTGTTTGAACGGCTATATGAAAGGTACGATGTGGACTGAGCCGCCTGTATGTGCCGTGTGTTCACATGTCAACGTGTTTCACTTTTGACAATGTTCTAATTGATGGTCTCATGCTGGAGAAACGTGGTATAGTGTTGAAAATTCGAAGGCCGTTAAACTCAAAGTATGCCCGCAGTGAAAATGTTCCTTGACACAGGAGAAGATCCCTTCATTAATGCAATGACCATTCAAGACAAGATATATAGTTGTTTGTCGATAATGTGATAATGACACATGAGTTGGCGTCAAAAGACTACTGTGCCAGTGGGTCACAATTTACATAAGTGAATTTGGTGTCCTCTACACATGTTAACCACTAGTAGGCCCTAACCAGAGTCTGGTTACTAGCGGTGCCACTGCTAATTCACCGAATCCTAACATTATCATCAGATTAGTGGCAAAAACGGTGGGTCTGTAGTTGAGTCAAAAAGAGTGAGACAACTGGGAATGTATTACACGGCATTGCAATGCGTCAGAAATCAAGCAATCAGATACGGTAGTCAAGATATGTAGATGTACAGGGAGGTGAGGCTGCAGCGATGCAAGACCTAGTACGATGGATGACTCCCACATAAAATAAGACATACGGCTATAACTCACCTGCATAGAACCTAGCATCGAGTTCAAGACGAACTTTAATTGAAGCCATCGGCGTCAGATTGCTCGCTCCTTTTACCCTCAGCATAAGTGTCCTCGGTGTAAATGTAGAGATCGTCGCGGTTCTCCACATCTGGCAGCAAGTTACGCTTATCAACCTCAGCATGGTGATCTGAATCATGAATACTCACAGGAACGTTTCGCGATGGCTCCTTCCGTGGGGTATGCCATAGCAAGAGCCACGATAGATGCGAGCGAGCTGAAAATAAGAGAAAGCTTCATGTTCCAGTCAAGAGGTGTCAGCTACATTGAAATCTTCAAGAAGGCTTTTTATACATTTTCGTCTACGACTTTGTCCGCTCACGACTAGTGACTCACTGGGTCACCTAAACTGGTCGAAGCCTTACTTATTCAGGATTTTCGTCACAACCTCAGGGATTGTTCAAACTTCTACGTGGACGGTAAATTTAATCAGCCGTCAAATCTCATCGGAGAATCATTCAGCGCGCACAATCACAACGAGGCAAGACTTTCAAGCTCGAATCCTTATCGATGCATCTTCGAATCGGCTTGGTGCGTAGGACAGGTCCTCTCACGCAAGAAAGTGATAAGCCTCTGTCTTCATATACCATTTGATATCCATCTCCGTCAGTCGCAAGCCGAGATTGTCATGCATTTCGAAAAGAAACTCACAGGCGCTTGAGCTTTCAGCCAATCAAACTTATATCATACCCCCAAACGACCGAGAGTTTAGAAGCACGTGTCCAGCCAGAATGCTTTACCATCGAAGCGCCCTTGCATTGAGACCAGGCCGGATGTAGAACGTGCCTCAATATTTGTATGGATCAAGCATATGGAGTCGAAGGGGGAGAAATTGAATGGACCAATGCTACGAGCCAATTGAGAAAGTTTGAGGATGTGCCAAAGGAAGAAGGGCTGTTGGGAGATGTGTTTAACTTCCGTCTGTCGGACATCTAAACATTGCCGGATCGGTATTAGCTCGATACAGTTGCAGCCCGGCGAACGCACTCAATGATTGATGCCAACATGGATTTTGGCTGAAATTCCTACGAAAGACCGTTGGAACTTCGACGTTTTTTCCCTTTGTAAGTCATCATTTTCATCTTTCGTAGTCAAGATGACACGTACTGATCTCGCTAACAGCACCTCAGCGATACGATTGTCCGACGCCAATATCCACATAGCGTACGTCGCACAGCAGCACCTCGATGGCTATGAAGCCACAGTCCAACACGCCATCAAGAGAAAGGCTGCATTCGATAAAAGAGTACTAGCCGAGTCACTCGGAGCGCTGAATTGGCGGACTTGGTGAAGGAGGAAATGTACAGTGCGACACGTCGCTATCATGCGGGAGTACGCCTGGAAGTGCGATGATCGGATGATTGGGTCGGAGGTCGCGCACATATCCTCAGCAGTTTGGAACTCATCAACATGCATTCTTTTAGGCACGTGTCCAGAAAGTCTACATGATCCCTCAGAAGTTGATCTGCAGTAGGTACGTGCGTACGGTATTTGACCCGGGAAAGTGTGATTCTGACACTGCTTCAAGGTTTCTGGGTTTAAGTTGATGTTACTTCATTCACGTGCGTGGTTACAGCATTCCCGGCTGACATTTTTCATACAAGTTTCATCTGGACTGCATACAATACTACGCGTCGAGTTAGAATGTATTGCTGCTTCCTCTTGTGATGGAGTTGAGTAGCACCAAGGCGATATCGTGGCCTCAGCTGAGTCGATAAGAAATTGCTAGACTCCCTGTAAGTGACATAGAATGACGCCCAAACATTCAGTCGGGTTTATTAATTTTTCAGTTCTGTCGTTGTTGTATTTTGATCTTCTAGCCATGCGCGTATACTGCCACATGCTATTACTGAGGAACACGTAGTCTCCTGCCGTAGGATCATTTAAAAAAGACATAGTTGTTGCCCGGACGAGAGCCAGCTAGCACTGAGCAGGTTGTATACTGTCTCATTTTAGATGGGAGTTGAGAGAACTCGAGGTGACAGCACACGAGTTGGAAAATGCAATACGCAATGTCACTAGATCACAACTGAGTGGCAAGAACACTGGCTGTATTTCAGTGAAAACTTTTAAGAGCACGTAAAACAACTGGGATTGTACTACATATGCATGCATCATGTCAGAAAACAAGCGATCAGATAAGGGAATCGAGATATGTAGATGTACATTGGAGTTACTTGTAATTGAGGCTGCGGTGATTCCAGACCTAATACGATGGATGATTCAGACTCCCACAAAAAACAAGACATATAGCTATAACTCACCTGCCGCATAGAACCTGCCGTCAAGTTCAGTACGAGCTTTAATTGAAGTCACCGATGTCAAGCTGCTCGCGCTTCCCCTCGTGAGGGTGTTTCTTGTGGTGGTCAGCGTCATCTTCCGTCCGCTTCCCCTCGTGAGGGTGTTTCTTGTGGTGGTCAGCGTCATCTTCCTCACGCTTTCCCTCGTGAGGGTGTTTCTTGTGGTGGTCAGCGTCATCTTCCTCACGCTTTCCCTCGTGAGGGTGTTTCTTGTGGTGGTCAGCGTCATCTTCCTCACGCTTCCCCTCGTGAGGGTGCTTCTTGTGGTCAGCGTCGAGCTCCTCGCGCTTTTCTTCACCATGAGGATGCTTCTTGTGGTCAGCGTCGAGCTCCTCGCGCTTTTCTTCACCGTGAGGATGCTTCTTGTGGTCAGCGTCGAGCTCCTCGCGCTTCCTCTCACCATGAGGATGCTTCTTATGGTCAGCGTCGAGCTCCTCGCGCTTTGCCACACCATGAGGATGCTTCTTGTGGTCAGCGTCGAGCTCCTCGCGCTTTGCCACACCATGAGGATGCTTCTTGTGGTCAGCGTCGAGCTCCTCGCGCTTTGCCACACCATGAGGATGCTTCTTGTGGTCAGCGTCGAGCTCCTCGCGCTTTGCCACACCATGAGGATGCTTCTTGTGATCAGCGTCGAGCTCCTCGCGCTTTTCCACACCATGAGGATGCTTCTTGTGGTCAGCGTCGAGCTCCTCGCGCTTTTCCACACCATGAGGATGCTTCTTGTGGTCAGCGTCAAGCTCCTCGCGCTTCCCTACATTTGATAGAAGTTCGGCGCGGTTCTCTGCATCTAATAGCAAGTTACGCTTATCAACCTCCGCATGGTGATGAGTGGTTTGAATACTACTCACAGGAACGTTTCGCAATGGCTCCGTCCACAGGGAACGCCGTAGCAAGAACCACCATGGATGCAAGCGCGGTGAAGACGAGAGAAAGCTTCATGTTTGAGTTGACAGATGCGACTGGTACGTTTGTCGATGCACAACATTGAGATATTCCAGAGGGCTTTTATACCTTTTCGTATGTCGGCTCATGATCCAGGTCACCTAAATTTGACCTGAATTGGCTGAAGCCTTATCCACTCAGAACTTTTGTGAGGGGCTATTCTAAGTGGACTTAATGAGCCGTCAGTCTCCGAATTGAAAGATCGCTCAACACCCACAATCCCAACAAGGTAAGACCGTCAACCCGAAGTCCAGATTGCACCTCGGATCAACTTAGTTCATAGGCCAATGCTGGCAAGAGGTCTGAGGGACGGCAGCCCCGTTTCGCATTCGCAAATTGGAAATCGGAGACCGAACAGACCGCCGATGTCGAAATCCAGATAGGTAAATAGAGATTCTTTGAATCTATGACCCTACTCAATAACCGTTTATTTTGCCAGTTTATTTCTTTGTCCGAAATAAACTGTCAAGTAAGGTTTGTATGCTGTGCCTGGCTCGGGGAGTGAAACGAGCAGCCGAATTGCAGAGACCCTGCCGTGAAGTGACACCTAGTGCACCATGTCATGCTGCGCGATGACTCAATACATCAATAACGTCAGCGCCGATGGAGCACCTCAGTTTTCCATCTTCGTTCCAGTAGTTACTCGTAGGTCAGGACCGTCAGGACCTTCGAGGAGAGTGTGTAGTGACTTGTAACCACTCCCGGAGCCACTGTTCGGCGGCCAAGCCGTGGCGAAAACAACTGACCAGCGGTGAACACATCGCCGCTTCGGGAACTGTCGCGGCGCAAGCACCGTTGACTACATGGAGCAAATAAGCCCCTATACATAAAGGGTATCAGCAGAAGAACCAATCATCCCGGATCTTTTAAACCTAGGGGCCTTCATCATCTTTGCATTCCGATCTTGACGCTTTGCGTGCGTCCTGTTAAAGGTGGTGGCGTCTGATCAAACCCCAATGATGGAAATCCCATTGTCATCGTGCGGTTTACGCAAGTGTTTCAGATATCATGGAGCGTGTTCGTTTGCCCGTTGTCCAACTGGAGATCCTTTGCCAGCAGTATCTGTGAAATTACTCGTGCATATTCAATTCGCGTTATCTCAATCGATTGAAATGGTTACATTACGCGTGTGGTTAGACGGGATTTATCTAGAGATGAAGAAAAAAAAAGAACAACAGGGTGCTCACGCAATCCGCAGCACGGTTGATGTTCCGATCTTGGGTTTGGTGCCTCGGGGGGGGGACGAATGCGTCTTGGCGACAGAGAAGATGATTCCTTTTATTTTTGTTTCGACGTAACAAATTGACTTAACGTAAGTCGAGTAGGGTGCCTGAAAATACACGTGATGGTGAACCTGGTCTCGACTAAATAAAAGACTATACTTATTTTAGAGACAGAGGACGGACACGTAGTGTGGCTAATTTTAGAACACCGTCTGGCTCTCTGGTTCTTTGGCGGAGCGAAAAAGCGGGCGTCCAATGGTCTAAATAGGTCTCATTGGGAGCATCAATCAAACCATTCAATAAGTGACAAGAGGGCCTGGGATGCCCGGAATGCCGTTGTGTTTTGTTGGTATTCCAGTAATAGTTCTTTTGTTGCTGATCCTACCATGTTTGGATGAGTCGATACTGGACGCGAAAGATACCTGCCTAAGCCTACTTCGGTTTGCTGGGTCTTCCTGATTTTTGACTGGTACCCAAAGGGCAGTGATCCGTGCCGTTCTATGCACTCGTACCAACCGCGTACGAGTTCTTCCAGGTCCTTCCCACCACCGGTACGCGTTTCAGGGGCAGACAAAGTCAATGTCAACTACATCAGAAGACTGGTGAGCCTGAGAATGTCATACAGTCATCCATTACGACGTCAAGGCCACACAATAAATGTAACGCACCCCAGAAAACTCCTCGGTTCTCTGATGCGCAGCTCGCACCAAGGTCAGATGGTGGCCCCTGCCAGCATGCACCTCACTCTTCCCAGTCGTAATCAGCACCCCCAATGATGACTGTTTTATTCTTGTTGCACTATAACAAATCAAGGTGTTAAAAACAGATCTTGATCATGACGATTGCAATGAGGTTTCGGTTCCAGGATTCAGTTTCTGATTGCAGGGGTAAACCTTTTGTAAACGCGAACTTTATGTCGTTAATCACCGCTCTTGCTGGAATGGACTCGGAGAACTCGACATGGTCATGATGCATGTGACGTCAGGGTGGAGGAGCAACTCGAAAAAAGTCTCGTTCCGATCGTCTGCCTCGGACCAGGCTCGAGTCAGCTCCACATTCGAGGGTGACCCGAGACTATTAATAAATGTTGTCCCATGGAAGTAAATTATAGCCGTAGCAAGATACTATGATTAAAACTATCATTAGTATTGTCATTTTTCTATCAGACTCATCTCAGAATGACTCGAACGACCTAGTAGACGCTGAAAGGAATGAGTATTGATACGTAACCAATAGTAGCAAAATACCTGAGAGCATTGACCAGCAAAGCGTACGACTCACGATGTGTTCCTGGCTTCCTTTGAATTTTCGTACTTGAAGTAGAGACGGCAAAACATATTATTCAAAAGGTAATATCTTCGGCTAAAACCAGTCCGACGGCAAAAAGACGCCAGGGGCGGACTTTCAAATAACCTAGGTATGTACTAATCTTATCACTTCCTACATTACTTGTAATACACTCATTTTGTATGGATATCGCATCTCGGCGCTCAGCTACCGCCTTCCAACAATAGCTATCCGAAGCCTGCGTGTAGACGACTTCTGCCAGTAAAGTTTAAGCATACGGTATGCGCCGCACTGGTGTACCTTTTATTTTCAATGTCCGACGTGCCGTCTGTTAGCCACGAGTTTTGCCGCCGCTCTCTGCCGGACTTGCCATAGTGCACGCCGGACTTTTCTGCGCTGGATGGGTGGTTTCAGAACAGTTTCAGGGTATTCCTATGTCCTTGATCATCGCTGTTCTTGCAAGATAAGTACTCGTGAATGTATGTAATGAGAAAGGATCACGTTATTCCCTATACATCATTGTGCATCAGATGGGGGGTAAGGGGATGTCAACTGTATCTTCGAAACGAGTAACCGCTGATCGAGGGATATGAACAGCATGCTCGACAGTCCAGTCCAAAACTTTCTCGAAATCCCTGCATTGGTGGCGGGTGTTGAAGTTAGGGTATGGGATTTTGTGTCCCTGAACCCAGTCCCATGTTATCATCGTCACGTCGGCATTACACATGGTATTCTGCCTGAGCATTTCAATGCAATGATCTGTGATGCATACGATAAGGAAGAAATGCGTATATAAATAAAAAAACAATGTACCAAGATGCATGCGAACTACTTCGGGCGTATCCTGGAACGATGGATCTATGGGCCCGTAATACTTGGGCCACGAGGCTTTGCGAAGTAAATTCTACAAAATTTGAGACAAGAACGACTGAACTTTGGGTGCATGTAGGATAATTTACCAGACAGTGGAGTTGGTGGGGGGCTTCCATGGATACCATGAAACCCCCACCAAATTCGGGTGGATATTTGACCTTGGAAGGTGTATCTACTTCGCCGGCTTTGAGAATCTCCTCAAGTGACATCCGAGTTGGTGGCACTGAGGTTTCATGGGCGCAAACAATTACTAATTAGGATGAGGTGAAAAAATTGGGCGACGCACCATCCTGAGCTATCCTGGCCCAAACCGCATCAATTTCTGGGGAAGGAGGGCCACGATAGATAGAAGGATAGTCGAGCGTTCCATTGAATCTTACGATCGTGGATTCAACAGCACCACTTGCTGGAGCTGTGACAAATTATCAATACTATATGTCAACTGTCCGAGGATGTCCGCTCACTCACAGTATACAGGAATGTCGTCATGCAGGCGGGGTGAAGGCGTGCCCATCCATAGCGCGAAAAAGAGTATCGATGTGCATAACAACGCGCCATGGCTCACCAGAGGCCACACGCGAAGGATACTATACAACTTAGAACGAGGTCCTGCACGGAACCTTTCTGCATCATCAAATGATTCCTCCTCATTACCATAGTCCACAGCGTCGACAGGAGAGTACTCCGATGAATCTTTGACCATGACCCTGAGGGAACGTCGATGAACTTGGTGTGTGGATAGTTGAGAATACGCGAGGGCAGATGTGAGAAATATTTAGGATGTGTATTAATTTCGATCCTGTCCCCCAATCGGCTGTGTCTCAATGCGTTAGGGTATCATACCGCTGGTGCGAGAGTCACATGCCTTTAGCGGAGCGCAGGAAGGGGAAGCATAGGCCCGGAATGATCGGAGAAGTAAGAAGCCAGCTGGATTTCAGGAACACTATGGCGTATCTGGCTGGCAGTGCGAGAATCGATGTGAATATATGCAGATGGGAGTGACGCCTTTGTGACGCCAGGTGATGCCACAACGGTCGTATGTACTTGTCGGAGATCTCCATGGAGAGGCCATTTGGTTGGGATCAATAATTTTCGAGAGAGAATAACCCACTATGACTATCACGTGATGTCAGTAACCGTGTGAACTATCAGAAGCCATTGAATATGGCTGCTATACAGTACTGGCTCATCTCTACATCAATATCTTAATGTTTTAATGCTCAGGTAGTTCCATCAGTAAAACTCAAGCCCCGGTCTCTATGTACCCAGGGTTACAACTTGCACACGTGTACGGCTTTATTCCAAGTGCATCCCGAGTGTAAGGCTTCACTCGGAAACCCTACGAACTTCAAGTTCTTTTCTTGCGCCAGCTATGCATAAGGAATATTCTGCATCGTATTCTCCTGTCGACGATCGTGATGACACGAAACTCCTTGATAGCGATACAGAAACAAAGCCTCTTTCAAAATTCCGCCTTCTCAACTTGTCGCCATGGCTAAGCCATGGTGTGTTGATGTTCATAACAATGATGTTCTTCGTGCTATGGGTACGGGCGCCTTCGATTGATGACGTAGTTCTGTACTGTAGGTGGACGGACAGTGTCGACTCACAGCACCTTGCTTACTCGTCATAGCTCCAGTAAACGAGGCCATTGAATCCATCGGTATTATACGACTCAATGGAACTCTGGGCACTCCTTCTATATATCGTGGCACTCCATCTACAGAACTCGACGCTGTTTGGGATAAGATAGCTCTTGATGGTTGCGCCCTATGCTTGACTTACATCATAGATATTTACTGACTATATGATATTTCCCAGCGCGCCCAATCGGTATGACACTTGAGCAACTGCTCAGAACGGGGGCGAAACCTTCTCCTTCCATGACTAGGTATCCGGATGAATACGGTGGAGATTATATGGCAACTGTAGAAGTCATTCACCAGCTCCATTGCATAGTCAGTCGTAATACAAAAAGGTTGGTCGATCTTTACTCACTCCCTGTAGGATATGCTTCGCAGAGTCAGCTGGGGTAATCATTCCTCGGGACATGGCGCCCACGAATCCTCCGAAGACTTCCGCATTCATCTCGGTAGGTACACTGTTTCCTGCCTGGAATGCGTCTGCTTATGCTGCGCCTCAGACCACTGCATCGAAATGCTCAGGCAGAACATTATGTGTCGTGCCGACGTGACAATGCTCACATACGACTGGGTGGAGGGAGTCAAAGATCCTTTCCCTAACTTTAGAATCCCTCACCGGTGCAGAAACTTCGAGAAGGTCTTGGATTGGGTTGATGCGCATCGTGTTTATGTCCCTAAATCCAAGATGGTCCGCTTGGAGGGTAACGTGGACCTGCCTTCCCCTCCCTGATTGCAGTCTCGATGTATTCTCACGGCTCTCGCGTAGATCGCGATATGACGAATGTAGCAGAGCCAACATGTTGAAAAGTCGGATGGAAATATTATCTCTGCAGAATGAATTAATATTATTGTGATCATTTTGACAACGCTCCCACAGTTTTCCCGATATTCCATTAATGTAGCTGCAACGGCGCTAGAAATGCCGCATGCGCAGCAACAAGCTCTGAAACGGACTCATCGGTGCATCCCTGTTTAAGAACTGCCGTACGGAAACTCATATCACTGAAGCATAGTAAAAGAACCGAACAGTATCTATACGGTCTGTCTATAGCGTAATATTACTCATATGATGACTCAGGGGGGGCCCCGGAATTTGGCCACGATTTGGGTTTGAACTCGAGATCAGCTGATCAACTCTATCCATTCTACTGTATCTGTTACGTGGCTAACTTGAGTGTTGCAACGTGTTGAGACCGCGGACTTTGCAAGTTTTTCTGATAGAAAATAAACCTCGATCAGTCGGTGATAGCACAGTGACCACCTTGGGGCCACTGGTAGGAACGACGTTGTGGCCCGTGCCATGTTATTGAACGCAAATTTAAATATGCTATTGGTGAGGAGATGAACTTCAAACTGATGCCGTGCTTTAAATAACTGAGTTATTAATAAACTTCAGTTCCGTACTTGCCTTCGTATCGACATCTGAGTCATGATGGGGTTCTCCGCAGTCCATCATGACTATACTGGAACGGCGGTGAAATGTTGTGGCGAGTAATAATTTTATTATAGGCGGTGGAGTTAACGTCCAAGATTTTCAACGCAGAACTTGACCATGGTAACAGTAATTGCGGCGAGGTCGACTGCATCATTCGTCGGATATGTGGGTTGTGCTTGTTCATTTTGAACGATGCCGTTACACCCGTCATCTCCTGCAAAAGAATTCTGTGCTTTCAGCCCCGCTTACGTTTCCTCTCACATGTCAAGCAGTCGTTCAAATCGATCTCCCTAGCTACGTCGCGTCGCGTGCCCAACTAACTCGAATTCGAGCAATGGGGAATGCGAGTCGTGCTCCTGCCAGTGAGAACTCGCATACTTGTTTTCGTATACTGTTCACGACGTTCGAGGTTTCTGGTCGTCGAACACCTCGCTTATGTTTGCTGTCAACAATGCCATTCAATGAACTGCGACAGTGCTTACGACAATATTCTCAGTAATGAGGCCAATCTCTTGGATCGTTGGTCTAACTTCTCAGAAAAAGGTTTTCAGGGTGCTAAACAACCAGCCCTCAAGCTCTAAGAGCGAAGGTTGTAATGAGTAGCGGACATTTTGTTGATCATCACTTAAACCACCCATGACAGTGTAACAATTTGGTTATAGCTCTAACTATGCTAACTCGAGGTGAACACTCAAGTTAGAGAACTGCAGACAATTCAACACGCGATGTTGCGAGCACTTGATCTGTAGTTGAGTAGGTAATGAAAGCATCGTGTATTCCAATCCATTCCTGTAACACTCCGCGAAAGAGGATGAGAAAATACGTTCCATCACCGCAAGCCAAATGACCACTCCGACGGCAGACTGATAGGGGAAAACCTCATTGATAAGGGCATTCGCGACTTCAGAGATCAGAAGGGACAACGGGGGTCCAGAAAGTGTTGTTAATGGACACAAATCGGAATTCAAGAAAAAAAATGAAAGTGACATAACTGCATCATCATTACACGGGTTTGCAGAAAGTCGGAAATCAAGTAACCAAGCAATAGAGTCGAGTGGACGAAACGATGTGAAATTGTGGACGAACTTGTGGGCGAAGCAATTAGTGGCCACCTAGAAAAGTTCAAGGTTTAATGGATAACTCCGACGGAAAAAAACTGAGACAAGCAGCTATAACTCACCCTATATAGAACGTCAAGGGCACGTGTAGTAATCAAAGTAATTGAAGTCATTAGCATCAAGTTCCTCGCGTTTCTCAGCAGGTCGCGCTGCTCCGTATCTGGTAGCAGGTCAACCTCCAGATATTGTATGGGGTTGCTGGCAGTCATGGACACTCACAGGACCGTTTCGCGATAGCTTCCTGCGTGAGGTGCGCGGCTGTAGCAAGAGTCACGATAGATGCGAGCCCACTGAGGACAATAGAAAGCTTCATGTTGGAGTTAAGGAGAGTATGCACTATAATTGAATGTTCATTGTCATTGTTCAAGAAGTATTTCGTACCTTTTCGTAGATCCGCTCGCAGGCAGAGTTATCTGACCTTGCTGGAGAACGAGAGCACCATGTATGTGTTACGACAGTCGTGATAAAGTTACCACCCACCATACAGTCCACATGGTCACTACACTAATAATGCGCAGCAATACCTCATTCCATTCGTATTTTTACAAGGGAAGGCGGTAATTGATTGTTAAATTGACCCTCGATTTTCTGAGTTTCAAAAACCATTTAATACGTACGCACAATCGAGACAACGAGAAGCTCACCAACGGCGACGAGGCAAGGTCTCCCTCCAAATCGAATCAGCGCATCTGCATCTGGGCCCTCCGACGCGAGAAAGTGATGAGAGGTGAAGCACACTAACCTGCATTTTGCATTCGAATACAATGATCTAGTTCATTGATTCGGGAACTGCCGCGGTGCAAGCACCGCCAGCTGCTAAAAATACATACCACAAGAATCTAGGAAAATCTAGGCTTACTCCCTAGAAGCTAATCCTAATGGTGATGACCTGGAAGCCGCGGTAAGCCATCTGGTTTTTTTTCAGGTCCCCAGATTTTTCCAAGGAATTTTGCGAAGAAGGGACGTGTTGTTTTTGACAAAAGTGCGTTCTCGCCGTGTCTCACGTGCACCGTCAAATTTGAAATCTGCCCTCGAATTTCAAAAGCCACCGCGATTTGCGGAATCAATCTATTTGTGTTTTGTTCGTCAACAGAAATCACTTTTTGGCTGAAATTCGAGGATGATGTACCTGAACGTTGAACGTTCCATGCACCGATTCTCGGACTTCGATTGGCATTTCGTGGTGTGTAGTTTGCAAAGAACGACGATATCTTGAATGAAATTCACATGCAAATGAACATTTTGATGTTGATGTGTTGGACTGTTCAACGCTATAACACGCAGCTTTGTCTGCTCGTGAGCGTGCGTCAACGGCGTAAGAGCGTGGCTTACACCCTCCTAACCTCCGAAAGATCGAGCATGGTGGGATGTCGTTGAAAGCAGGACATTCGGATCATAACCTGGTAGCCAGAAGTCTTCTGCTTGCCAGAGAACGAGGTGTTGGAAGCCGCGGCCGCGAGGACGCTGATCGAAAATACGATCCATCTTCCATTCTTCGAGACTGTCTTGGGTAGCGGCGAGACTAGGTCACGGCAGTTCTCGGGAGAGGGACAGTGTCGTCTGGGCGTAGTACTTGAAGTTTAGATACATAAAACAAAGGGTGGATGTTGATGCATCAATGTGTGGCCGGATCAAGCGTGTATGAAGATGACTCAGAATGCGCAGAAAGGGATTTTGGAAGTCTCGTCATTAACTTGGCTTCCCCTTTAGTTTGGCTGTTGAGATATTCGCAACGACGA
>JABBWF010000486.1:0-22115 GCA_016647645.1 Suillus variegatus
TTCCACTCCCCTGGATCAGTGTACGTTGGCGTGACCAATTCTCGTCGATACCCGCTCACTCTTATCACTAGTGGGTCGTGTTTGCGTATCATCAGCACTTCAATCGCTATGGGCGGCCGCATTATGAGCGCTCGATGCGAGGTTTGTTTTCTTGGTCAATTAATTGACGATTGATTAATGAGTTTCTCTACTTAGGTCATTAACAAAAAAACAGGCAGTGTAGTCGCTTCAGCATATCTCAACAAAATGCAACCCGTCATGTCAAAACTCTGATGGTTTTATCTCTTTTCTGTTATCGACTCCTGACAGACACTGTATCGAAAGCAATCTCTCCTCGCATGTACCAAAACTAAGTATAATCAATAGGCTTGTATGATCACAGATACTGTATCCATTGGGGTTTTATGGTGGTACATACTTAGACACGATAGTTTTTAACAATCTAGATGCTGTTATTTCTAACTAGAATGATGATATATCCGCATTTTATGGCTCGAGATAATTTCTAAAAGGTCACTGTCGTCCTTCGCTGTCGCAACGCAAACTCTTCAGGATCGGCCGAAGGACCGAAGGTGCATTCATAAATGAGAAATCAGTAGAGACTCAGCCTGCACCGTTAATTACGCGAGTATCCCTGAATAGCCAACCCTCTCAGGAGTATCCCGATTGAATACCATTCTTGCGGTGAGCGGCTTCCTGACATGGGCCGATCAGAAGCCCCGAAGCGGGTATCTCCGCAACCAAGCCAGGGGACGATGTTGTGGGTGGTTCGCGGAGTGTTGCATTATCCTATGATAGCCGTATTGAAGCTCTTGAAACATCAAGACCCGCCTAGGTTGGCTGGGTCGTGGATATAGGTAGCATCAATCCAGTCCTTCCAATGTCATGTCGCCTTCCATCGGTGGGAACGTTAAGCTTTCTGCTGCGAACATTAGTATAAGATTAGATACTGAAATTGCAGACCGTTGTGCATATTTATATCTCTTCGCTCATCGTGCGATAGTTTTTGGGTAGGGAAGACGAAGACGAAGACGAAGACTTTACAGATTATCCTGATCCAGTGATAAGATCTGTGACCGTCGAAGTGCCCCCAGCCGCATTCTTATCGCCGTCGAAGCAACCGATGACGGGATGAGGACGGTAGCCGCCCAGGGTGTCAGTGAAAATACGACTAAAAAGTACTCCTCCGATACTTTTCCCAGTATTTTTGGAACAATGTCTGTGTGCTGGGGTCCGAGGTTTTTGGGCATACCGGAAGTAATGACCTCGACACTTGATGAAAATTTAGCGCTAGAAGGTTTAACGGCATCAGGGGATCGAAAGGAAGCGATTGGTGATTTTAGCAATTTTTAAGGGGTACTTACGGCCATGTTTTTTGACCTCAGAAATTACAATCCGTCCGAGCAAATATGTTCATTTGGTCCTCAAATCGGTGTGTTTTGTACTAAAAAGGAGTTCGCCGCCATTTGTGCCGCATCAGGAAAATCCCATCTTCGAATTGGGGGACTTTTGTCTGCAGCGTCGCCAGCCGCCAGCTTCCGCTGTAAAGAACACGCGTACGACACTGGTGAGAAAGCAGAATTTTACGCTAGAAGGAAAGCAGAAGCGTAGCGTCGCAAGACAGCAACCGCCAGCTTCGGCTAGTATAAAAGAACGCGTGTACGAGAGCGGTGAGAATGCACAGTGCAAGCGAATCGTGGAGGCAGCTGCTGCGACACAGGAACCATCGGGTAACCAGAGTTAGTTGTGGAAGGTGAAACAAGTGTTCGGGATTGTCCTGATTTTGAATGTGCGTCACTCAGCATAACGAGACCTGATGCAATATGGGGTAGGTCTGGCACGCCGAACTCTACTATTGACCCTTGTTCAACGCAAAGCTTCATTTTGAATGTGCTTCCTCGAGACACCTATTTCCATTTGATTGACATCCATGAGAAAGTGCGTGAGTGACGTTGCTCCGTTGATCAAACCATCAGGTCACTACCTAGCCCGACTCGGGCGCCAACAAAGGGATGGTGCCTCCACCGAACCGCTCAACACCCAAGTTGACATTCTGACAAGGCTTCGAAAGAAGCAGTCTCAGGAAGTTGGGTATCAAGGGACGAATCTGGAGTGGTCATGTGTTCACACTTGAAAGCACAGCTAGACGAGGCACAGTCTGATAATGAGTTTCCCACAAGGGGATTGAGTTCAAGTAAGCTTCATAAGGTCGTTAAAGACGTGAATGGACTGCACTACGCCGCCTCCTGGCCAATATGCGTCATCAACTAGCTCACCAATCATTGCACCAGATGTTCAGAGTCCGCATCGCGGCACTTCTTGTCTACAGCAAGGCGCTCCGCTACTTTCTCCACTTCCCTCTTCCAATCCGTTTTAATGCAGAGCCAGATGCCAAGAGTCGACGAATAAAGTAGAGCAACGGTGAGACCACCCCAAAGCCCTGCGAGTTGCATGTCTTGCTTGAAGGCAAGCCACAATCCAAGGGGAATCCCAATGACGTAGTAGGCGCTGAAGAACGCATAAGTAGACATCGAACCAAATGAGTGGATGTGACAAATTACCTAAGATTGAGTAGAGCCCCAGTGAACTGATAAGGACCGGTCAGCCAGATAACCACCGTAGTATGGCAGAGCGCGTACCTGTTTGCCTCTCGCTCTCAATATTCCCGATGTGATAGCGCATGCAAAGTCAGGCACTTGGAACAAACCCGCTAATGGCAGGATATGTGCCACAAGTGTCACGACCTCTGTGTCAAAGTGAGCCATGCGGTGAGTGGGTGTAACTTTTGCTATCATGGTATTCGGACACACCGGGATCGTTGTTGAATAAATAACCCCATGACTTGCGGAAAACCAACAAAACGACACTGGCAAGGTCTCAAAAAAGCAGCGTTGAAGGCAAGTGAAGTAAGACGAACCTAAAGAATCCTGCTGCTACAGCAGAGAGAAGAATAGCTGTATTTGCAGAAACTCCAGCACGCCTTGCATTCTTTTCACCAAGAAGATTTCCGACACTGGTTTCAGTTAGAAACAATATGCCACCCGCACAGAACAGGAACGAACCGGACAGAGGTCGCAATACCCAAAGAAAATGCGGCTTGAAAAGTGGATGAACAGGTCGATAAAAGAACTGATTGGGTTGCCAACGCTGTTGGCCCAAGGCTACATACAGAACGTCGGTTGATTCGATCATACAGGAACGTAACACTTACAAGCTAGCAGCAACTGTGAGATCGAGATTCAGTGTGTTTTCTTCCGACGACAGCCAAGGAAAAGTACGCACGCCCGACTAGTTCCCACGACCACCACTCTGAAGCAACCTGACCTACATTGGAGATAAGTAGTTTCGTATGAGCTTGGGAGCGTGCAATATTGCCTCAGCTACTCACCAACGCCACCTAACCCAAGCTGAACAAGAAGACCCAAGGAAGTGAAGGATCGCCGTGACAGTGGATGCCAGGCAGTCTTCTCAACAAAGAAAATGCCGTAGATAACAGAGGCTATCGACACAAGATTGTAGGAAAACGATGTCGCTATCGGGGCGCCAATAAAACCTAATCTGATTGGTTCCGGACCCCATACTGCAGCGAATGCGTAAGTGTGAGATGATCAAACCCAATCGTCAAAACACACCCAGCAGATAATTCAAAAGCACGTTGATAGGTGCCACTGCCATGATGATACGAGTCGGCACAGCGAAGAGACCTTGACGAGAATTAATGGTGAGCATCGAGCTACAGACCTACACACCTTGGGACTGGAAATATCGGCTAACGTGCCAATTAGGACGATGGTTTAGAAGTGAAGGAAGCCAAGCTTACCGGGAAATGCAATTGAATGCATAGGCCGGCAGACCTAACGAGGCCCATTTCAAGTAAATACCAGCAAGCCGCGCAACCTCCGGTTCTTGCCTCAGCAAAAGCAGGATAGGCTCCGCATTAAACCATATAACAAACATAGGCTAATAAGCCGATGATCAGCGAAAAACACGTTCGACGGGATTCGACGACTTACTATAAGTGTAACAGCCACGACAACCGCTTTTAATAACGAATGGTAAGTATCGAGCATCGAAAAAACAATCATACTCACTCATGCGCTGCGTCCACAGTCCAACAAGGTGCGGTTGATCGGAGGTCCAAGCCCCGGGAAGCATTGTGTCTAAGGTTGAAACAAGACCATGGATAATGCTCAGACCGGTGACATTAGCAGTCATGAACCCAATAGTTGCGGCCGCAAGAGCGACGGTTGAAATATGGCCGATGGAGATCACAGATGACATTATCATGCTGTGCTCAAAAACATGCGTGCTGACAAAAAGGTTTGGGTCAGTTGACAGTACATTTGATGTATGAACTCACCCAAAGACAGGCAAGGTGTATTTCAACAAGATCCAAAATTCTTCCCAGTACATTTGAGTGGTGGTGGGTTCGTGTCCATCACTAGGAAAGTCCACATTCTCCCGGATAAGCGGGATCAATGGCGCCAGGAGGTGCGTGTTCTCGGTTGGCTGAAGGACAGTCGATACTTGGGAAATTATTTTCATGGACGGTTGCGGCGGAATGATATACGATGCAGGGAAGCTGGTGCGCCTAACCTGCCTCCGTGGTGCAAGCAAGCCATCCTCTTCACCATACTCTTCCTGGTCGTTCCTGATAGAAGCTCCAGGTCGTTCCTGAGCTTCTTCTGGAAGGGGAGCAGCAAAACGAGATAGAATGGCATAATCTTGGGGAAGGGACGATGGTGTCCCGGATATCTGAGATATGTGTGCCATTACTCCAACCTGGTTTGTTGCCAACGTGCAGCTCCGAATCAAACGGAAAAAACTGCTAGACTGAACGGTGCACGCGAATAAGTATTGTCTGACATTCAATTGGGCTAATTATTCACCTTGTGGAATGAACTTCACGAATCGTTCAGCGGAGGCTCGGTGAAAAGGAGACCAAAGATAACGGGGAAAAGTGAAGAATTAAATCAAAAAAGTATCTCATTTATGATCGATCAAATTATTATGTATTGAGGGATTTTGATATAACTTAACTAAGATACGGAGCTCATGTCAGGTGTGCTATCATGTGATCTTTACTCCACCGCGGGCCAGGATGGCAGCTCCCTGAGAGGATTGCGTTAACGTTTACTGTATGACTCGCCTGCACATAGAACCTCAAGAGTCAAACTATCATCTTATGTATTAATGAAATCGCAGAAGATGTTGAAGAATCATACAATGATGAGTGTATGTATATTTGGCTTTCATTTCCGATCATTCCCGATCACGTGACAAGGCGCGTCTAGACGCGTCTGACTCTGATTGCAAAATCAACTTGGCCTTGGCAAGACCGTTCCACCCCAGTCGGACTTACCAGAATGGCGACAAAAAACTGCGTCTTTTCCAGTACGAGAGCAGTCTATCGTCAAAGTATTCTCCAATCACCCACTCGAAAACGTACCAACTCAGAGGTCCATGACACTTCACAGCCACGGAAAGCGTTTGGCGACCTTGACGACACAGTGGATTCTGACAGTTCAATCGAGATATTCGAGGGTAATCTGTTTTCAGGGAAGAAGAAACTGAAGGGTGCAAAGGACTTGTGTGGGAAGCAACCCAAGCCGTACGCGTCTTATAGCTGGTTATATGCTTTGAATTCAATGTGTCAATACATAGAATTCACCCATTCTTTTTGGAGTCCAGACGTAAAATCGCCCTTACTTCTGCACTGTCTAAATCGAATAGCAAAGGGGCAAATCTCGACGAGAACCTGAGAAGTACAGAATGCGTCGCGCTGCGACCTGATAAAGTACCGAAAAAAACCCTGAATCACACAAACACTATGGAGACCGGAACATCAAGGTCAGTTTCTAATGGTCAACCGCATAGCCGAGTGTAGATCCTTACTAGAGTTAGACGGGGAATTGTTCCGAAGAAAATGGGTAGTGATATCAACAAAACAGAACTACACAACAGCACCAGCATGGCAGTAGCTCGAAGCTCAGGTCCCGGAGGGAGAAGGCCCGAATATTACAAAGGAAAAGGTAGTCGAGTTACAGTGTTGAAATCTGAGTCCTTTGCCGAAGTAGCCTCCCAAATGCCAAAGTACTCCTACGCGAATTACTGCACCCCCTCGCCCGCCGTTGTCTACACGCGCTGCGAGGATGAAGCCAACAAATTGGTTCAAACACTTGAAAGGTATGTTAAACTGTAACTGTCATTGCAAACACAGCGCCGAAGCGTCCATTATGATTATGCCTGCTACTATAGTCCCCTTGGATTTGACCTCGAGTGGCGTGTACTCTGGAATTCTGGTGCACAGGGACGACGAACAGCACAGCGACGAGTAGTCAGTCTCGCCAAGATGGTTGCTATGTACCTCGAGTGCAATTTAGTGAAGAGCAAAGAGCGCACCAGTAATTGGGAGGCAGACCTGAATAATAAGATGGTGCATTGTGAGCTCCCCAACGTGATGCAGGAAAACTTCAACTAATGACATCCATCAAGATGCGGCGAATGATGCGCATGCAGCACTGATGGTACACCTGAAGCTCCTGGACTTAGCCAAAGCTGGCAACAAGGAACTTGACTCGACCCAGTATACTAGCTCAGTCGATCCGCCTAGTCAAAGGGTAGGTAGTACCAAGGTGATATCATCACCTACGCCGCCGGAATTCAATGCGCCATCATTGGCACCAACGCCCCCTCGCCCGCAGTACATGCGGGCTTATAACCTATGGCACCACCGGAATACGCCTCTTGATAAGATGTGCGACATATTGAAGACAGGTGGGCGAGTGGAACCTCTGAAAGAGAGTACGGTGATGTGTGTGGTATTATTTTTACGTTGCGTTGTGTTCGATGCTGAATTGTAGCTTGAACAGATCGTACGTGGTGGGCGCCATACAGGCAGACACGTCACTGCCGTTCAATATGAGTAAGCTGCTGGAGCTGGTGAAGATGGAGGCGGGAAGTTGGTCACGACATCGAGCATGGTTGATGGACACAGAGAGGAGCGGTCGTGGATGTTGTGTGCTGCCGGAATTGGAATAAATTAACAGGCCGCCAGCCTGGGCGGGGGGCTCTTGCCAGATGCTGAATGCCGCCGACTCAAGGGTTAGAAGGAGGGGTGGCAGCACTGTCACTACTGTCTCCGTGCAGGTGAAAGCGTTGTATGACAGGGATGGCCGCATGGCGGAGTATATATGTGTTGTATGGTACGGGTAGAGAAGGGCGAGGTAACCCACATTGCACTGGCAGGAACTCAAGAGGAGCAACCGTCCTCCTTCTGCGTGGTCTGGCTATGAGAGAGACCTGGGCTGAACTAATTCCTTCTTGCAAATAGCCTGGAGGTGTACGGTTCACCTGAAAATTATGTAAATAAATTATTTGAATCGAGGAGGAGGAAGAGGAAACTTTGGACGACGCGCACGGACATTACCACAGCATTTTGGTAGCCTGTGGCACTGGCACACACAGGACTTGGCAATCAACCTACAAACTTGCGAGGCGAAAGAGTCAATGTTACAGCAACTCTCGCTAGCAGCGCAGAGGATTCCGAGAATCGACTTGAACTTATGAATAGTATTGTAACTGAAATAAACACGTTCCATCCACGCGAATGAAGTACTCTAATTTAGGGAGAAAAAGCTCGGTTATTTCGATCGCCACAAGAAGTACTATTGCATACCAAAATTGATGTAACTTTCAGACATGAGGGCATCAGTAACACCAAACCATGGTATCTGGAGGCGGAGCGCTGAACAATAATCGAGTAGGGTAAGCACTAAAACTAGGCCAGAGATAGTGACATGACAATACTTCAAGGCCTATTTCCAACGCACTGACGAATCCAGAACACAGTGGGAGTCAAGACACGATACTCACACAACGTCAGTTAGCGAGTATTGATAACTATAGGTTGGTTGAACCTGCAAGGAAAGGGCCATAATTATACTTTCAAGATTTACTTGCTCACCAAGATCTTTTCCTGCGGGCTGACGCGCATCACCGAACAACAAAACAACAAAACTTGTAAGGCTGCCAGTGAAAGGGTACAAGTGGTTTTGAATGTGATATTCTGCGGGACCTGTCAGTTTACAGGAAATGGAGGCCTGCCAAAACAAAGCTGGAAATTGTGCGCTTAGCTACTGAGCAGTTATTAGCGGTATCGGGGACTATGTACAAGTGAAAATATTGAGTGAGTGGGTAGGACACAGGAGCCGTTAGGTTTTCAAATTCCGTCACAATTCCGTCAGGTCCTAATTACCGTACACTTGTTGAGCCATATGGAGCGGTGCCACGTGACACTGTGCCACGACATTGATTGCTCCCGCTCCAACTCCGTACGGCGCCTGCTTTCCATGAATTTTCCTACTCACGAGCCACACTTTTTTCGCTCTTCCTCACGCCCACTTCAGTTCATGATATAACACTTCATACTCAACATTCATAGGCTACTACAGCACGTATTCATAATACCAAAAAGTGTTATAATTCTCTCAAACCAATTGACGTTTCGATTACCGTGATGTCGCACAAGCACGATACTCGTCCGCAGTCGCAGAGCAGCAGACTTCTTGTTGTACGTTCAAATCATCACGTTTCATCGCTCTATAGTGACCAGAGACTCTAATTACAGACTGGCACTGTGCTCTTCTACCTTGTGGCAGCACTATGTGTACGTCCGTTTCCTACTTACTACCTTGCTGTTCATTAATATATCCCTTTGCATGCAGATGGTCATGGCGCAAGTATTTTTCTGTTCCAATGTTTACCAACCTCACTCATTTCTTTCGAAATACAGGAATAAATGGGTTCTCAAGACGACTGCTGCCCCGCTCTTCTTCCTCTTTACCCAGCTTGTCATTGCCGTCATTCTTTTCATTGCCGCGCATGCATCCCGCCTCTTAGTTGTGCCTCTATATGTAGACACCCAGCTTTTGATCCAGCTCGCCCCCAACATTGCGTTGAATGTTATTGGATTGAGGTATGACTCTCCCATGAATCAGCAACACCAGGTTTTGACATCGATTCGTTCGTCTTGCTACCAGCTTCAGCAACTATACCCTCAAGTATGTCGACGCATCTGTCTACCAAGTCGCGCGTGGTCTCGTCCTCCCCTTCACAGTCCTTACCTCTTACTTCTTCCTCTCCGCACGGCCATCCCTCCGCATTCTATTTAGTTGTTCCATTGTTACCCTTGGCTTCTTTGTCGGCGTCTTTCTCGATTCTGTCCCCATGGCTCTCGTTGGTATTGGCTTCGGCGTTGCAAGTTCCGCAATCACAGCAGTGCACAGCGTGGTCATCAAAAAGAGTCTGGATATAGTCAAGGGTAGCGCCATGAATCTGTCGTGGTATACGAATTTGATTAGTGCGGTTGTGATGATGCCCATCATTGTATTTGCCGGTGAGGTCCCGGCCATTACGGATTTGTTTTTCGGAGCAGGTGTTGTCCCTAAGGAAGGAGAGCTGAGCGACTTGCAGACGTTCGTTTGGGGCTCCTTTATTACGGTGGGTATTCACACCCGCTTTGGCAATTTACGCTATCGCTGACTGATGCATCATTAGGGTGCGCTTGGCTTTATGATGAGCCTCGCTAGTCTGCTGTCCATCAAAGTTACTTCGCCCATCACACACATGGTGTCCTCCGCAGTAAGAGGCGTAGCAGCATCTATGTTAGGAATGTGGTTATTTGCAGAGATCATCTCAAGGTGGGTGTCTTCCGCCTTTAAGGTGTCATGTGACTTTCAAAATTCTTGTTATTAACATTTTCTTACTACAGCGGCCGTGCATCCTCTATTGCAATCATCCTTCTAGGGTCCATTTACTACACGTGGGTGAAACACGTCGAATCTCAGCAAACTTCCAAGGATGCAGGCAGGTACGATCGTCTTCCTCTGGAAGATGTTGAGGCTGGAAAGGAGTTCAACTCGAAACCTGAGTGAGAGTGCGAGAGCGTAGATTGCCCGCACGCGAAGCACACGTGCATGGATGCTTCTAAAATTATATTTCTTCAGGACAGGACATTTGATGAGTCGTGATACCCCGAGTACTTATTTGATTCGAAGAAGATAGTGTCATAGAGCATGATGCAAAAAACTGTTATCACTGGAAAGCATGCAGAACCATCATGGTCTTTAAGCATGATAAATTCACGTCCGAGTCGAGCAGACGTCAGCTTATCTCGCGAAGGGGGAAGTGTCGTAATGTCACAACTTTGCTCCTTCCTTTCGTTTGCGATCCTCTTCTCTCTTCCGTCTCGCCAATAGGGCTTTGCCAGCACGACTCGTAGTCTCTCGCCCAAGTACCCCAGAAATCCACTCCCCGATTTCTGCCAATCGAACTAGGTCAACGGGACCTACATCCCATCGACTTTGCACCGCCTTGGCGGGCTCATCTACCGTATATATTAGATAATTAGCTTACAAGGAAAAACATACAGAGAGATGGGGCTTCACCGTATGGTTCACCAATATCGCCGAATAACCTATCTCCAGTAAGAGCATAGACAATATCCTCCGTTGCAACATTACCCGTGGCGCCAGGACTATACGGACACCCTCCAAGGCCACCAACGGACGCATCAAATGTCCGCAACCCAAAGTCAAGAGCAGTCATAATATTGGCAGTCGCTGTGCCATTTGTATCGTGAAACTACACAGTTCAAAAGAACACTGACTCAACCATAAGATAAGATACGAGCGAGTGAATCTTACATGTCCAGCAAGGATCCCTATGTCTACTTCTTTTGCAACTTCCTCAAGCATCCCGAGGATGCTGGCAGGCGTCCCTGCACCTGTCGTATCTCCCAAGCTCACCTCGTAGCACCCCATCTGTACGAGCTCCCTCGAAACATCCCTAACCCTCCTCGGATCCACACGTCCAGAAAAGGGACATGTGACGACTACTGAAACATACCCTCGCACCTTCAACCCAGCATCAAGAGCTCTGCGTGCCACTGGCGCGAGACGTTCAAGAGAACCTGAAACAGAGACGTTGGTATTCGCAAGAGAGAACCCATCTGTCGCAGAGGTAAAGATCGCGACTTCGGTGACTGGAGGTGGGGGCTTTGCGTGTGAGTTTGGAGAAGTGCTAGTAGAGAGTATTTCTAGGAGGTCGTGTAACCCCTTCTGATTTGGGACGAGTACAGAGTAACCTGTTTTCGGGAAACTGTCTATGAGAGCCAGGACCTCTGCCGTACCTGCCATCTGTGTGCCATGTTCGCATATTAGCACGAGTGTTGAAGTGTTGTTGGAGAGTATAGACGTGCCTGAGGTACCCATTTTGGGCTCACGAAGCTGCCGGCTTCGATATTGCGCATCCCTGCGATAGCGAGTCGATTGATGAGTTCTGCTTTGATGGGAGGTGGAATTGGCTTAGGCTCATTCTGGAGACCATCACGAGGCCCAACTTCGACTATCTTTACGAAGTTGGGATTGGTTGAACTGGCGGTGCTTAGTGTGGGCTGTGATGTGGAGAAGGACTTGAGGGTTGTCTTGAGGGTTGAGCGCAGGACTCGAATGCATGAAGAGTTGACGGATAGATAGAACATCCTTAATTCAAAGTGAAGGAAGTTAAAGCGAACAGCGACGGGCCGCCGGGACGAGTACGAGAGCATTGATTGCCGTCGGATGTTCAAGTTAGCCTAACGCTTCCACCATGCAAAATATGATCAACATGATGTGCCTATTCTATGTGCCGTATCGTACCAGATAGGCTAAATGCATATCGTCTCATGTGAGGTAGTAAATGATATTGACGGGTACTATGGCCCGGAAGACATCGTAGTCAATGATCCTCACCTGTACGATATAAATAGTATATGTTACTACATGGTTAAGGTCTCGGACATCCGAATCTGCATGTACAGTTGCGGGGGTACTTCGTGCCACAGTGTAACTTTGCGTTCATCCAGTCCGATTCGCCGGGAAGGAGAAGACGAAGCCCCCCAAAACACTGACGTACCTGCCAGTGTAGTCATATTGCCCAACAGGTTGACGGGGAGCTGGTTCTTGTAACACTTAGTCGGATGACTCTCAGGTGGAATGCCTGGGGGTAATATCAGGAAGAAATTTAACGAGTCCGACGACATAATATTGTCAATTTGTTATGCATCACCTTACCACCCACATGGTGCTAATTGTAAGGTTGCTCGTGGTCCTTTCCATTATGTCCATCGGACTCAGTGAGAACACATACTTAAATTGTCTCCGGAAAGTCGGCCTGCAAAGGAGGAGTCCAAGATTCAGAACAAGCCCATTGTCGCTTGCCTATACTTTACTTCCAATGTGGTCATTCTTCGTTCTGAATTTGCGCACTGTTCAAGTTGAAATCACTAGCTATTTAATGGGCAACAGTTTTAATTAAAACACACACCGAGCCATGCCACCAAACCATTTCTTGACATGATTGCTAGTTCGCGGAAACTGTCACGAACGTGTGGTTTTGGCTACTAATCGCGACGTGAGATGTTTTTAAAGGCATGCTATATGCCAGCCACAACACCATCTCGTTTTCGTACGGGTGATGTGTCTGTCTATCACAGGATAAGTCTCTTAGTAAATCATTTCAAGTTGTTTCCTACGGACGAACAGCGTAAGGATTCGACGTTTAAGGTCTGTTATCATGGAAGGGAGACATCGTTAGCAACTGGGCTAGCAGGATAAACACGGCAGACTGTTCTGGTACTGCTAACGCGGCATGAGTGTGGCTTGTCAGGGTGCTGCAGGTGCATTTGATTTCACAAGGTAAGGAGCTTGTCGCGGCGCGGCGCGGCGGGAAAGGCTTCGATTTGGAGGTGACGGAACATCGAGGCTTGACATGATACTAACTTGAAAACTTGAGAATGTTACACAACGCGACTCATCTGGAAAGAGAAGTATACCAGGCTCCTTCCCGCGACCACTTTGCGAGCCAGGGAGACCTGGAGGTGTGAACTGATATGAATGAATAATACCATCATGATTTGGTCTTCTACATATAAATTGTCACGTGCCACAAGAGGTCAGCGTAGATGGCCAAATACATGTCATCATCCCCTACTATACTACGTGCCAGTGACTGCTCATACTTATTTCGTCTTCTCTCGCAGTCCGCCCTGAGTCACACGTCACACTCGAAGCAGCGTTAGAAAGGGGTAGAAATGAGCACGGGTGAGCTATGATAAGCCATGATGCATGATGTATGATAGCGTCGCGTCAGAAGCGCGGCCTGTCAGGTGCACGGACAGGCTGGGCGTCATGTGTAGCATGCTTAGCGTGCCAGTGGTGATGCCACTTTCGTATTGACTGTGATCAACTATACTTCCGCCAAATGGCCCTAGACCTTCAATTACTACCGTTCTCCACCAACAATACTAGTATTCGGAGTCTCGCGAATCACGCAAGGCCCTCTGGCTACGGATGACCGCTTGGCCTTATTTTCCAGATGATCAATGATTTGTGTATTACGTGGGTATGAATGTGTGTACCTTCATCCGTACTGACGACACTGTCTTTCATAATAGAACTGTATTCTTGTTGGCAGGAGAAATTTGCTCCCGAGATTCTGTTAATGCGCGGTGTTCCACGTCATCAATCGCTCGGTCAGTCGTATGATTAAGTTGCTTCGACCTGTATCTATATGGGGTTGTTATGGTTAACCAGTTCGGCCATCTAGGGATCGGATTGTGATCGCTGGTGAGTTTTTCCCCGCATAATATTATGCTATAGGTTCGACCTTATAACATTGCTGTTCCTTCTGTTCCTTCGTCATCCTCGAATGGCGGTTATTCGTTCAACAGGATGCGAAGATGCCATATCCCATCAAACTAAATCTACCATCCCCTTTTCTATATATTTTCGAGGAGAAAAAATTGCTCAGCAAGTCACCATCAATGCCGACGGCAGCGTCGTATCTTCCTGCTGTCCAACAGACAAACGCTCGCGGACGCAGTCGCGACAACTCTTCTATACCATCAACCCCTGCACTTTCCCTCTCGCCTTCCATCACAGCTTCCTACGAGGACAATGCCCTCAGCGAGGACGATGAGAACAACTGCCTTGTATACCCCATTACACCGCCTACCTCCGAACAGATCTTCACTACCGTCCACACAGAGTTTGGTCATTGTGCGAATGAGGTATATCGATGCGTCTCTAAGCATGACTATACGAAACCTTTCGAGGAGCACACCATGGAGGAGCCACCATACTATATCGTCTTCGCTACACACATAAGCCTGTTCATTCTCCACTTGTTAGGCCATATGCGCGACTTCTTTGGAAAGCGGTTTGCGAAGTCTTATTTCGCCCACCTGATGCCCCAGAATGTATGTGCCATCTTTTGTCCTCCTCAAACTTGCTCATTGTATACAATTTATTTTGTTCCATGCGCAGGGCTATGCGCCGTTGAATACAAATTTTGATTCGTTCTACACTCGGCGGCTCAGGGGTCGTATGACTGACTGCCTGTGCCAGCCCGTTACGGGTGTTCCCGGCCGCACTATTGTTATCCTCGACCGTCACTCCATAGATAACAACTATACTCAGACCTACACTGGTGGCAAGACACGTGCGCTGAACATTTCGTCGTACAATTACCTTGGCTTCTCCCAGGGTGGCGGCTGCTGCTCAGATGCAGTCAAGGAAAGCATACGCCGATATGGCGTCTCCATTTGTGGCACACGTCTTGAGGGCGGGAGCTCCGAGCTCCATGTATCTGCTGAAGCCCTTGTTGCGCGTTTTGTCGGCACGGAAGATGCATTGATCAGCTCTATGGGATTCGCCACCAACTCTACTTTCATCCCTGCGCTGGTGGGAAAAGGGTCCTTGATCATTTCGGACGAACTGAACCACGCTAGTATCCGCATTGGTGCACGACAGAGTGGTGCATATATCCGGATATTCAAGCACAATGATATGTCAAGCCTCGAGTCCCTGCTGCGTGAGATAATAAGTCAGGGTCAGCCCAAGACGCATCGTCCGTGGAAGAAGGTCTTGGTTATCGTCGAGGGCTTGTACTCCATGGAAGGCACGGTTTTGAACCTACCTAAGATTGTCGAACTAAAGCAGATCTACAAGGTCCGTCATCCAATGACAGTTATTTGTTGCGATGTTTGATCTTCTGTTCAAGTTCCACCTCTACATCGATGAGGCGCACTCGATCGGTGCACTTGGTCCTCGTGGCCGGGGTGTGACGGACTATTTCAGCATCCCTCCTAGTTCTATCGATGTCTTGATGGGCACTTTCACTAAGTCATTTGGTGCTGCTGGCGGATACATCGCGGGGCCGAAACCTCTTATTGACTGCCTCCGACTGCGCGGTCACTCCAGTCCATATGCAGAAGCAATAGCGCCCCCGGTGCTCGCCCAGATTGTTGCCTCGATGGCTAGTATCATGGGTGTTGTTTCAGCACCACGACCAACCAATTCCACCTTTTCTCTTAGCCCTGTGGGCTCGATTGTTACGCCGAGGGACAAAACAAAAGAGCTTCTAGGTATGGTACCTGCAAGCAGCCTGCCGACGTGGATGAACCTTCCTCCGGCTCTTGCAGACGGATCTGAAGCTTGTGCGCGTATCCGCCGTCTTGCCTTTAACTCTCGTTATCTGCACGCGGGCCTTAAGAAACTCGGCTTCATCATCTATGGACATTCCTTCAGTCCGATCGTTCCCCTGCTCATCTTTAACCCTGGAAAATTGCCTACGTTCGTGCGTATGATGCGTTCATACAGTCCACCGATCGTCGTCGTCGTCGTAGCATACCCCGCCACTCCGTTTGAGACGGCCCGTGCGCGGTTCTGTCCCAGTGCGTCGCACACAAAGGAGGATATTGATATAGTGCTGCGTGCATGCGATGAGGTGGGTGGAATTTTGGACTTAAAACATGGTTCGGGCGAACGATGGGGAATCAACACGGTCTGCGAGCGTGCCGTGGAGCTTGTGCACTCTGTGAACGTTTGAACGCCCGCGTGACTGTCTCCCCTAGTGTTTCCCTGATCCATCTACCTATGCCCATCCATCTATATTCCATATGGACAATTTAACTCAGAGGAGGGAATCAAGTGCCAGCGCTGTTCCTCTTGGTGGAGCCCTACAGTCTTGTAGTAGGTATTCTCTGACTGGGCTTAGTCACGGCTCAGGGCCATCTGCTTTGCTCGAAAGAGTCCACCTGCATGGAGGTGGAGGTTTAAATTTAAATACCATTTGTAGAGTTTACAAATTCATCATCCTCTGTTGTGCCTGTATAAGCAGCGTTCTGTATTACCTTGGCAAAGTCACTCTCGAGCATTTCGAGATATCTGAGAAGCAGCGGCTTGGCGGGGTTCGCTGACAACTCAGACAATATTTGATGAAGTCGCATGAGTAATTGGCTCGCAATGAAGATAAGACTTGGTCCTAGAGTGCTGCCGCTTGCAGGTCATACATGGTGTTAGCAACTGCAGGTTCCCACTTTGTGATATGTCTCTCGCTGTCTGGGTTTGGGGCTGACCCTGAGCATAATAAAGCATTGCTCTGATTTTTATGTGAAAGTCTGCCGCACGACCTGTACGATGGAATTAGCATTGCAGGAACTCGAAGAATACATAGTCATACCTTGTGTACCCTTGCAGCTACTGTAATATTCTTGCGGGTGCCATTTACGAAATCCATAAGTGCAGCTTAGATCCCGGACTCAAGTTGCCAAGGGTCGGTAGGCGCTACCAGCTTGCCTCGCCCCATGCATATGTATTATGCACCCAGTTAAATTCAATGTCCAACGTCGGAACTGTTTGATGCACGTGACGAAAATCTGAGCACGGTTCCATACGATTTACAATTTCAACCGATTTCAATGTTTGACCATACATGGCCGAACTCAATTCTCAGATCTCAGGCCTCAAGCTTGCAAGCCCCGTCGCTGAATTACAGACTACTTATAGGAGGTAATGATTTTGTATGCTGCGCTGCGCTACCATATTAAAGCCGACAAAGCCAAAACAACTAAAACACGCCCTGGCAGCAAATATATCATAGTATGACGTGGTGGATGCGTTAACCGCCGGTTTTCAGTGGCTCCTGGTGGCGTACATTCCATGGCCAGATGGCGATAATACCGTAAATGATTCTGACACTCATCAAACCGTTTTTTGCTATTGGATCGCATGATATTGTGGTAACTCTTTTGCACATTACTACCACCCGAAACTTCTTGGCAGCTCCAGTCTAGTTGTCGACAGCAGATTTCTACGCGTCAGCCTGAGAGCTTGGAAATATGACAATCACTGTCGCCATATCGTTTCCTTCAACAGTTACACATACTATCATCATCGGCAGACTTCATGGTAATCATACCATGACTACGTGGCAGCTAGATTCAAAGGGGAGATTCTTTAACCCGTCATGCGGTTTTACGGTTGCTCCATATTGTCAGCTGTTCTGCCAGCGTCTGTCAGGTCCGTCGAGCATCGCGATTACACCAACTCATCATATGTCCGATGAAACTTGCCCGCATATATTATAAAACGAGCAAGGTGTCGTCGCAGCCCTGTTCCCCTGCTACTCCATCTCTGAAGCTCGACAGATGTTATTTTTCCTTGAACAGGACAAGGAAACGCCGTCTCTCATGGCATTGAATCCGCCATCCCCTTCTCCGTCCATCTCAAGGAGAAAGAATCGGCCAGTCAGTTACATCGATGACGAAGGCAGTGCCATACTCTTCTGCTGTTCAACAAGCAGATTCTCGTGCTCCCGCTCGTGATAACCCCCACCCGGCACAACCCGTGTGTGGTTCCTTTCTCCTCTGTCACGACTTCATCAGAAGACACCGTCCTCAATGAGGATGATGATGACAATTGTCTCATGAACCACATACTACGCCGCCGACGTCCGAGACAGGTCTTTACTACCCCTCACACAGAGTTTGGTCACTGTGCGAATGAGGCTTATCGTTGCCTCTCTAAGCATGACTACACGAAGCCGTTCCAGGAGCGCGCCATCGAGGAAACCCCCACTCTATGTTTGCTTCGCTACTGCGTAAGCATCCTCATTCTCTACTCGTTGGGTCGTTTGCGCGATTTCTTTGGAAAGCGTTTTGCAAAGTCTTATTTCACTCACCTTATGCCCCATAATGTATGTGGCATCTCCTGTCCTACTCAACCTTGTTTGTTACCTTCATTTTGTTCCATATACAGGGTACGCACAGTTGAACTCGGACCTTGAATCCTTCTACCTTCGACGGATAAAGCGTCGCATGGATGACTGCTATGGCCAGCCTATCACAGGTGTCCCTGGCCGCACTGTTCTTATCCTCGACCGTTATTCCCCCGATTACAATCATACCCAGATCTACACCGGTGGCATGACACGCGCCCTGAACATCTCATCGTACAACTACCTTGCCTTTTCCCAGGGCCGCGGCAGCTGGGCAGATGCAGTCGCGGAGAGCATCCGCCGATACGGCGTCTCCAGCTGCGGTACACGTCTTGAAAGTGGGAGCAACGATCTTCATGTGTGCGCAGAAGCCCTCATTGCACATTTTTGGGCACGGAAGATGCCTTGGTCTGTTCTATGGGTTTCGCCACCAACTCCACTTTCATCCCTGGACTCGCGGGGAAGGGGTCTTTGATCATTTCCGACGAGCTGAACCATACTAGTATGCGGGTTGGGATACAACAGAGTGGTGCGGAGGTCCGGATATTCAAGCACAATGATATGGCAAGTCTCGAGTCCCTGCTGCGTGAGGTGATAAGTCAGGGTCAGCCCAAGACGCATCGTCCGTGGAAGAAAATATTGGTCATTGTCGAGGGTTTGTACTCCATGGAGGGAACACTCGTGAACCTCCCTAGGATTATCGAGCTGAAGCAGAAGTACAAAGTATGTAATACAATTGCCGTTGTAACACAATGTTGAGCTTTCATTCAAGTTTTACCTCTACGTTGACGAGGCGCACTCAATCGGTTCGCTCGGTTCTCGGGGACGGGGTGTGACGGACTACTTCAACATCCCTCCTGGTTCAATTGATGTTCTGATGGGCACGTTCAGCAAGAGTTTCGGTGCAGCTGGAGGATACATCTCAGGGCCGAAATCCCTGATTGATGCTCTCCGCCTGCGCAGTCACTCGGGTCCATATGCGGAAGCCATAACGCCGTCCTGTGATCGCACAGGTTGTTGTGTCGATGGCCAGCATATGGGTGTGACTCCGGCACCACGACCCACCAAATCCACGCTTTTTCCCAGCCTTGATAGCTCGATCGTCGCGCCGAAGGAAAGTGCAGAGGAACTCCCCGGAATGGCGCCTGCAAGCATGCTGCCAATGTGGATGAATCTTCGGCCGTCTCTCGCGGACGGATCTGAAGCTCGCATGCGTATGCGCCGCCTTGCCTTCAACTGCCGCTATCTCCACGTGGGCCTCAAAAAAATCGGCTTCATTGTGTACGGGCATGTCTCCAGTCCGATTGTTCCACTGCTTATCTTTAGCCCGGGAAAAATTGTGCTTGTTCGTGCGTATGATGCGTGCGCGCCCCATACCAATTGCTGTCGTTGTCGTAGCGCACCCCGCCACTTCGTTTGAAACCGGTCGTGCGCGACTCTGTCCTAGCGCATCACACACAAAGGAGGATATCGATATCGTGTTGAGGGCGTGCGACGAGGTGGGCGGCATTCTGGACATGAAACATGGTTCATGCGAGCGGTGGGGAATTGATGAGGTTTGTGAGCGCGCAGTGGAGCTTGTGCACTCTGTGTGAACGCCTGCATGACTGTGTCGTCAGGTGTCTGCTCGGCCTTCATTTATTTGTCGCTCCCCGCCAGCTGACACTTCGGAGCATTTACAAATCATTGCGCATATCGTTTAATTTCGGTGAGATACTGCATTGACGACCACGTTGTCACAACGTTTGCTTGTACAACGACAGAGTATGAAGTTGATGCGAGTAGAGACGGACGGAAGCTGCGAGAGGCTGCAAGAGATAACGAAGGACTCAGTATAATAGACTCCATTATAGATGTATAGATGTACCTGCGAGAGACAAAGAAAGGACTACGGTAAACGTTAGTGACGGTCGAGTATGATAATGATAATGAGTGCGAATTTCTCACCTTAGTCTGAGTATAATAGACTGAGGTGGAACGACGAGGGATGGAAGACTATGATATACCTGTCTGTGTTAGTGACGATGTAAAATACGAGACCGTTATTGTACGCTGTGCACAGCAAGTGAATGTGAAAGTAAAACGAGATAAGAGTAATAGCGAGACTTGCATGTTACGGTCGAAATATCCAACAGAAGTATCACATTTCACAACAGCACTCACAACTTTCTAGAGACACATGATGTTTTTTATTTGCGGGCCATGACAAAAATTCGACTCTCATCTTTCACCATTCAGCTCAACACGCTTGACAGTGTATCAGACACAGGAAGCAGGAGCCTCGTACCCACTGGTCAGATGATCGAGTCTGCAACCGCAACCTCAACCTTGTCATCGATGGGATCAGTTGGTCGCTATTCAAATCGCCGCCAGAAAGTCATACCAGAAGGTGAAACTCACCTGCGACCAATACAGATCAGAGTTCGTATTTAGTCACACCTGAATTCACAGCTGTCCCTAGTGCTATCGACCTCTGTCGTTCACGGTTGCAATCAACTCGTCCCAGGAATTACTACAAAGCCAAGCCCTTCACGACAACGAACTACCTCGTTTCACTCATGGAGCAAAGGACACGCACTCACCAGGGTCAACATTGCCGTATACATTCACTTCCTGTCGATGGCATCCCGAAACATTCGAAGACAGTCGATCGCTATTTGAACGAAGGGTTCACATGCCTTGGCAGCTGTGGTGAGAGCCTGCCGAGATTGATAACAATCACGAAGGTATTACACCGCCAATAGTACGGTGAAATGATTATGGAACCGAGAGGACGTCACTATAACATAAAAACCCACCAATTGCTTGATCACATAGATTTCATACAGCCCAATCTTCCGGTATCGCTGAATACGAATAAATCAGCGAGGCTGCAAGAACTGCACCAGATATCGCATCATGATGCGGTGCAACTGTAATGGTTGTTTCAATCAAGTCCGCCTTCATCTGAAAGCGTTTAGCCGACCCTGCTATCAACTGAGAGAAGCTTGCTTCATGTGTGAATGGCAGAGTTCAAGTCTGACGTCTGTACCTTGAGTTATAATTACAGACTCGCAGTGTGAACTCTAGAGGGGAACTAGCGTGTGGGAATTTGTTACGCTCCCTTCCTGCTCTCTTCCGTAACAAGCATGGCTGTACTTGTGCTGAACTCTAGTCTCGCACAACCCCGCAATTGGTTGCCCTTCTCGGTCCTACTTTCGTTCTTGCAGGCATCCCGACTTCTCTCAGTCACATTCGGTGTTTATATAATCTCCTGTTGGCGGCACACTGGCATGCATTAGGCTCTTCCATATGGCATTCGAGTTGGGCCGCCGTCTCTGTTTTCATCTCATTCGCGATCATCCACTCTCATTGTATCAGTTCAGTTGAACTCATATAAACTGGATCAGCCCTTACGTGCGTTTGATGTTGTCTCCAATGGTTTGTAATGTTTACACTACGAAATATAATGGATTCTTCATTTTGCCTCATAGCGTGGTAAATGAGTTCTCTGACTCGGGACGATACCAGTTATGAAACTAGCCTAGTGGCAAGGAGCATCACATGACATATTAAAACTTGCATGTCCACTCTCCAGCTCATTGCTAGTGCTGATCAGCAGCCTCCGGCCCTGGTGTGCTATCTTTCGCTGACGTGACTGACCTTGACATTAACTTACGTCTACTTCATTAGCACACGTCGTTGCCGTTAGCCTGTATATTTTGGTCTGACACTAGAATGAGGGCTAGCGTCTACGGTGCCGAATAGTAATCGGTGTACACGTGTAACACCACTCGAATTCCCTCAGCTCTCCCTGTCACCTGAACTTCATACATAAACCTCATATCATCTTGTCCTACTACTCGTTCCACCCCCAAGCACTCAGCCATCCCCCTCTTTGTCATTTCTTGACATCATGACCAGTAGCTGGGAAGGGCAATCTATCATATTTGAAGGTCGGACTCCATACCGCCTCGGTATTTGTTTCGTGATCCTCACGTTCTGCTACAGTCGTCGGTGGGAAGAAAATCAGTGTC
>JABBWF010000487.1:0-22094 GCA_016647645.1 Suillus variegatus
ACTCGACAGGCTTGAGGCTAGCTTGTCAAGGCTCAAGGCGCACAATTCGCAGTCACGGAAGTCCAGTAAAGCTAATGCGCCTTCAGAAAACCGAAGACCATCTCCATTCACTACCTCACGAGAGCGCAAGCATCACTCCAGCGTCGCCGCTCGTCTTCCGGACTCTCGTTCTGGACATGGACGTCACTTCTCGAGCCCCATGGCCGATGTGACAACGCATCGGAACCATTGTAAGCCGCCTCGGGTTGAAACTGGTCCCATCAATGCGCGCCTGAAGGAGCGCGATGCAAAGCTATATCCGTACCCGGAGAACCCAGAGTCGACTATAGGATCCTTCATGGAGATGGATGTGGTACCGCCCCCGCCTCCCCCTCGTCGGACATCGAGATTGGGGAGAGTTGCTGCTAGATTGAGCCGGGGTATAACGAATTGGGGGAGGAATATTGGATCTAGAGGCAAGGAATCTTCATAGGGCTCGGTGTGTACTGATTTGCAGCCATTGTGCGTGTGCGTTCTTTCGTTTTGTCCTACGACTTTTACATTGTATCGCAAGATCTGGTAGCTATGTATCTAATATGTATTTAGCTTTGTAACGTCCCCGATATCCTAATACTTTGACACGGATTACAAATCCGATTACCTGCCGAAATTCCCATATTGCATATTATGTTTTCGTGTCTTCCTTCCCGAAGTCCTTCGTTGTTCTCCTCACCAACGCCGCCCTACCCCGATTCTCCTCCTACTAGTGGTTCATGCGTACCCCGCACTAGCACCATACGCATCAGGTTTCTCGGATGGTCGATATTAGCGCTCCGTATGTCACCGTAATCAGCGACGATCCTGCGTGATTTGCCCGCGTTAGAGGCGGCTTGCCAACATCCTTCAGCCTTTGTCCCGAAGAAGCGTACCCGTCCTGATTTTATCAAATTCCTTCTAATGCACTTCTGTCGTTTACGCGTACGCGCCGAATCAGGTGCTGTGCCTCACGAGGCTTTGTTTGCTCGTTATTTCCCTTTTATCAAATGACCGTTATTCTCCCATCTGTGCGTCATCTCGGGTTACATTGAAATGACGTATGGAGAGGTTCGATCGTATAATGGCTTCCTTGCTGACCCAGTCCGACCGTGTATAGACGTGATTGAGGTTTGTGAGGCGCTGCCACTGTCCGGGGCTTCCGAGGCCTCCAGGACTGATGCTCATTGTGACTGAGCCAAGTTCTTCACCGTCTTCAGGTGAATATCTTGATTTGTTCCCTTCATTATCCACTAACAGGGTACTGGAAGCTAAGGGGGCATTCGATGCCTCCCCAGCAGGGTCAACAGCCACAAGACTCATCAGAACCAGACTCATCAGTTGGACCGCTGGAAGGAGGTCCGGCGCGAACGCTTTCACTTTGCTCTACACTGGTGACAAAGTGTCATCCTGGGTCCAGGCACTCACGACTCCAAGTTCAAGAGCACCAGCGTCTACACTCTCCACACCCGCGGGAAGTGAGGCAAGAGGAGACAGGTTGTCTGGTGCGCTGGCAGACATTTAGGAATATCTGGAATGTGCAGGAAACTAATAGAATAAAGGACGAGATGACACGACGATACCTTGACAGTAGTCAAAGCGCTACACTGTTGTATGTATATAGATGCAGTTGGTCCCGCTCTTTAACCTACTGCAACAATGAACTCTGTTGAATACCACTACCCCGTGATCGGCCGCAAAGGCACTGGAGGCATATTTGATCGCCTACCCATCCAGACGCTGGAGAAAGACCATCCCTACCAATTCGCATTGTTTCTTGCTTTCAATGCGATCGAGCAGCGGTCCGATGCTCCCCACGTCGTCAAAGAGCCTGCAGCTACCTTCATGGAAATTGCATCAATTCACGGCAAGCCCGATGTTGAATGGGCTGGTGACCGCAACAAGGATATCTCAGCTGACTATAGCTCCACTGACAAGAAAGATACCAACCCTGTTCCTTCCAGATTCGGAAGTATGGCCGTCGTTTCCACCGTTGTTCCCCACAGCCTAACAGTATTGTTTGACAAGTTATTGCAAGTAAGTCAACACACGTCCTCTCGCTCTGTCGACCTAAAACCTTTCTTCAGCCATGGCGCCGTTGTTTTTCCTACCTGGCATCGCTCATATGTTATGCTTATCGAGGTATGTTCAACAAATACGGTTGTGCTTAACGCGCTGTTCAATTCCGTTCTATTGGGTTACAGCAATCGATCGGAAACATCGCTGAACAATTGGCCCGCGACAATGAAGCTGATAACCCGAATGAAAATGGAGTATGGATCAAAGCTGCCAAAGAATTGCGTTTTCCGTGTGTGGTAAGTCATTCCTGACACTGATACAGACATTTACACTACATGCAGATACTGGGACTGGGGCGGTAAGGATGTACCAGAGAATGGCCTTCCTCCTGTTCTGTACGAAGAAAAAGTCGAAATCATGGCTACTGGAGGTAAAAAAAACAAATTGTCGATAATCCGCTCTCATTTTTCTCGTATGTTGGCGGAATCCCAGCCGACTTTAGCGACGAGAAGGATGACCTGGTAATGTTACCTTAGCCTTTCCGGGTCACCAAACTTGCTCAAATGTTGTCTTTAGACAGGACAAGTAGCGTATTTCTCCAAGTGGCGAAGGACATACCGCTACACTTATAGTACCCCAGACCCTGAAGGCAGCCACATATACTTGTTGCAAAAGTCAGTATCTATGGAAACATGTTGCGCGAAGCCGGTGCTGATTTTGCATTTGTAAGGATGTTCAAAGCCAGAGCAAAAAATCTGAGACTCAGAGTCGCTCATCTCTTTACGTTCAACGATGACGAAAATTACCCGTCTGCATTACTTACGTGGTCTGCTTCAGTTCTCCATTCGAATGTGGACAGATTGTGTGTGTATGATTTCATCCAAGGGCATTATCTTGTTATTGAATCCCCCAAGTGGCTCTGTGGGAGTGGTGTTACACCGAATACTGGATGAGAAGCGGATATGAACACGATGGGGAACAATACCCTTGGACATAGGTATGGGCTGGATGATGTTTTCGCATAGATACTCAATAGTTTATCTCTTAGGCGCGTGACACATGCGCAGGTTTACAACGAACAGCTCCTTCCAGACGGACCACTCCAACCGTTCCGAACGGAACAAGGAAACCACTGGACCTCTTCTCAGGCCCGATTCTTGCATGAACAAAGCTACCCCAAGTGTACGTGGCAACCTTATTAATTGAATCACATAAGTTTACTCTGAATAGATTATTCGTTTCCCGAGTATGAAGGAATTAAGGTCGATCAGACTGCCATGACATCCCAAGAGCGTGCCTTAGCGCGCAAAAGGGTGCAAGCCTACTACGATTTTGATCCGCAGACCAAGATGACACAGGTGGCCTCGCATACTTGGAAGCACTTACCTGTTCCAAACAAGGAAAATACTGCTGTGCCAAATGATCATACCGTCATCCCTCGCTACCGCACATTTATTGTGCATGTGAAACTTCTGGAGCATGCATACAACCACTCCTACTCATTCCAGCTCCACCATAAAGGGAATGCTCATTCGACACAGCTTGTAGGTACCGTCGCAGTCTTTGCGCGGCCAGATCATTCTCCTTGTAAAGCGTGTGCCGCGCGTCGTGGGGTGGGATCCGTAGTTCGCGGAATGATTCCCATCCCTCCCGAATTGACTGAGAGTATCGTCAAATCAAACGGAGGCACAGAATCAGGGACTTCGTTCGACCAGACCCTCGCTCACATCAAATGGGGGTTTCTTGGAAGGCTTGTTGATGCTACTGGCTTAGAGCTTGCCGGGGCTGAGGGGGGGTTTGCAGGCGACCCAGGTACCACAACACTGTACCACTTCTCAGAGTCACTCCCGTAGAAATTTCTCTGGTGTCGGCTGCTGTTGCTGAGCACGTAGAGGACAAAGATCGTCCTGTCTACGTGTGTGACTGGCCGCACCATGGCGACATCCTTAATGTAAACGTATCGTTCTTCATTTTGGTAATAAGATTTTTGATAGGGTGGATAGTTAGCGACTCACAAGGATTCAGTGCACTGCTGCAGCATGAAATACTTGATTACCACAACGTCAAAGTACTTTATCCCTGTACAATATCTAGTGATACATGTCATATGACCCCGTTTTCTTTGGACGGGCTGCGAAAAATGAAGTCAAGGACGAGGCGAACGGAAGATGGAGCCAATGTCCATGAATGTCGGCGGAGGAAGCGGAAGAGATGTCAGTCTGGGATGAACAGAAGGCTTGAACATTAGAACTATCCCGACTGGCAACACTCCCCTTGGATATATATTACTCATCTGTTCGTGATCAATCCCTCAAACTGCAAATTTCCGCAATTGCAGTGGACTATAACTTTGCCTCCTTACTCGCTGAATCCTCTTTCCTTGATGGTGCACAACATTATTCACATCCCCCCTGGACTCGTGTGCTCCCATAATTGAATGCGCACGATCAAACTGTGCAGATGGTCGCAAGAACGTCACCGAGCCACTACTAGTGGAGCCACTGCATGTTCTTACGGGTCTGTTGGGTTCGGGGAGTTCGTAGGTCAGGTTTGGCTAGACGAGCGTGCATGTCTGTGGTCACGCGGGAAACACTTGGTTGCAGACCGATGGGGGTGGCGGTGAACTTGGGGACGAGGCCCTGACAAGCAAATATTACTGGAGCGGGTGAGAGCGGAGAGGGTTGGCTGTTTGCTGTCAAGTGTGTCATGTCGCTACTGTGTGAATTCGGAGGTCGCACCGCGAGATTACGTGGTATTGAATGTACTTATCTGTCACAGCCATAAGTATCTGAGGATTGGCTATATAGTAGATGACATAATTAAGGTTTCGTTGCCAGCTGCGAGCAACTTACTCATAAGTATCTCGGTTGGAAACGAATCGTTCAACAGACAGTACTCTTGAATGGTACAAGTGACCCCACCAACTTTCCCGCCGACCCTCGTCGATCTCAGCAGAAATGCATCTGTCATATCATCATCCTCCGAAACTGACATCCCATCTGAATCACAAAAGTCTTCCCGCCCACGACCAGCACGCACTTTCTCTTCCCCGCGTTCCCAAAGCCCACAGTCCAGAACTGCTACTCCCTCCAAACCACCAACTTATCTCACTCGTGAACTCGGAGTATCCAGCCGTCAAGAACCTCCACAACCCCAACAGCAGACCAAGGAGAGGAGCAAGAGTAGGAAGAGATCACGAGAGGCAAGTAGGGCGAGGAGTGCAAATGGCAGACTGGGGGCTCAAGAATTTACTTTTGGAGACACTCTTGGAGAAGGATCTTACTCGACAGTGTGTCCATCACTCATTACCCGCACCCCCTACTCATGTCACTTCAGGTAATGCGTGCACGATATATCCGAACTGGTCAGGAATACGCTATCAAGATCCTTGACAAGAATCATCTCATTCGAAAGGACAAAATGCTCGTTGCCCTCGCAGAGAAGAATGTCCTCGTCAAACTGGGTGCCGGTCACCCAGGTATCATACACCTACACTGGACCTTTCAGGACGAGTGGAGCCTATGTCAGTACCACCTTCTTCTCTATATGCTGTGCGTGTGCATCCGATCCCGGTTATTGGCCGGCTATTCCTCTTTGGCAGATAGTGCTTCACACTGCCACGCCTGCTTTAGTGATCGGGTGCATGGAAGACGCATTTATCCGCTTTTATCGTGAACCCCCTTCGTTAATGTCCTATCAGTCTTCGTCCTTGACTTGGCGTCCAATGGGGAGATGCAATCTCGCATATCACGCCTCGGCTCCCTAAGCCTCACCTCTTCCAGATATTACGCAGCACAGATCGTTGACGCACTGGAGTATATGCACGGGAAAGACGTCATTCATAGGTGCGTTACTCCATCACCTTTCCCGGAGGTTCTCTCCACCTCACCTGAAAAGGGTACATGTACTAAATTGCTGACGTCACTTTCAGAGACCTCAAACCCGAAAACCTCCTTCTAGATGACCAGTTTCGAATAAAGATTACTGATTTTGGTACCGGAAAGATATTAGAGAACGGAGGTTAGCTAATTTCTTCCGTGTATACGCGTTTCTCACAAGTCCCGAAGCGGACAGAGCCAAAACATTTGTGGGCACCGCGCAATACGTCGCGCCAGAGTTGCTAGAGAGCAACGAGACAAGTAAGAGGTGCGCTTATCCTTCAAAACACATACATATATCGAGTGTCATTACATTTATATTTTCCCTTTCTTCGTTCCTGGCATCGGGAACCCTTGTATCCAATGTTTCAAACACAACTCATCAATTTACTGATATCTCTTACAGCTCGGATCTCTGGGCATTTGGCTGTATAATATATCAAATGATCTCTGGCCGATTCGCATTCCAAGGCCTCAGCGAATACCTCACCTGGCAAAAGATCAAGTCTCTCGACTACACCTTCCCAGACGGGTTCGACGAAGACGCCAAGGACCTCATACGGCGTCTCTTTGTACACGATCCGACACAACGGCTCGGCGCCGGCGGTCCAGACTCTGCTCACTCATACGCGGCACTTCGGGCACATCCATTTTTCGCGTCTATATCGTGGGAGACGCTGTGGACTGACCCTGCACCTCTTTTGGAGGCGGGGCTGGTGAAGAAGGAGGTGCCTGCGGCAGATGAGGTGGAGGGGGAAAAGTGGAATGATTTAGGAGAGATGTGGGATCGACTAGTGGGTGGTAATGCTGATGTGGGTAGCAGTGGGGAGGGTGAGGTAAGTGGGGATGGTGTGGGATGGGCAGGGGACAGTGAGGGGACAATGTTGCACTCATTCAAGGCAAGGTATGTGGAAGAGGGCCCGATGGGAGAGAATCCGGATTATCTTGTATGGCAATCAAGGACGAGTGAGGGGAGGATGATGCCGGGGCTAGAAGAAGATCTGGAAGAGACGCAGACGGTCGTTGATGAGCACGAGCACAACACTGCATTACCGGAAATACAGACCTCTCCACCACCAACGCAGGATGGAGCGGAACCTTTGTCACCATCAGAAGTCTCTCCTCTCCCTACTGAGATCATTCCCCCAATTATATCTGTCCACGTCCGCAGAGTGAACGGCACTGGCTCAGGCTCTAGCTCTTCTGACGGGAGCCCCATCGTTGATAGGGTGGCAGCAGATCTCGACATCAAGATGAGGATTGGCTCAGCTACTGAGGCAAAGCTGGAGCCAAGCCTATCGCGCGGACGGAATCGTGCGCAGACTCCGGTACAGGGTAACGGGCCATGTTCGAATGCAGATTGGTGCGTCATTGATGTACTCAAGTTATAGAGACTCCTAATTAACCGTTTCTTTTCTTACCCTTTGTCGTCATAGGTCAAGCCTTCTCTTACCGTCCGAATGCGTCCTATTCCATACGCGCGTCGAGGCTCGGTCGCCGAAGCGTCGTGGTAGTAAACTACGTCTTCCTATTAGCGCGAGCCTCACGAAGACGAAGACGCGGCAGCTGGTGCTTACAAATATGCGGCTGCTATGCGTGAAACAGAAGGGGGGTGGTCAAGTGAGCTTGAAGAGTGAGGTTGGGTTGGGCGCCGGAGATAAGTGCAAGGAGCGCGAGAAGCCGAGGGAAGGAAAAGAGAAAGAGCGGGATGCAAGTAAGGACTGCAGAAATGTGATCGAGAGTGCAGAGCCGAAAGGCGAGCGAGAGTTTGTAATTTTGACTGTCAGTCCTTTCACTCCTGTTTTACGTGGTTCACCCTGTTGATCCTCTACATGCCACGCAGTCTAATAGATCACAGACATACGCTGCAGAGACGAGCGCTATGTCTGCGATGTGGGTGGAGAAGATCAACGAGGCTCTCGTTCGGGGAAATGCGCATCTCCAGACACGGACTCAGGCATGGAGACCGGAATCAAGATGATACTCAAATGTAATGCACCGCATCTGTGAGCTTGACGACTCGGGGTTGTTATGCTTTCCTTCTTGACCTCAGGGGACAAATTCACGCGCGACTCGGGGTAACGATTTATGTAGTAATTGGTATTGGTATTGGTATGCGCGTGCGCGCATGTACAATTTGTATTACTTACTCGGATTTGGGATTGAGTTATCGGTATTTTTGTGCAGCAGTTACTAGGGGAGCTTAGAATCAGAGTTACATCCCAGTGAAAATCGGACAGATGCCCTCGCACCGAGTCGCACGCGGGAGATCGACGGACGTCGGAAATCGATAGAATCAGAAAATGGGCTACACGCCGGTACTAGTATACCCGTTCGCGCCAGCTCCTCTATCCAGGACTGTCCTATCCCAGTGCCTGGCTAATGTAACGTGCCGCAGGAGTGTTGAAAAAAAGTCAAAAATCATCAGCGCGGTCGCTGGCAGCGAGCGAAAGATACGACTCACTACTTGCAAGGGATGATATCCCCGCGCTCCTTCTTCGCGTGGTTGATTGCGCAAAGCAAAGCTGTGTGGCCCGCAGTGGTCTCTGGATGTACAGCGAAGAATGCAGGCTCATGTCCATTGAATCTATTGCACGGAATGGTGATGGACTCCAGCGCAATCATTCATTGCAAAAAAAAATTCTTCCCGCGGATCCACTCAGGTGGCCAATCTCAAAGTGGAAGTAGCAAGCCATGCTCGGGGTCACTATCTGTCCAGTGCTTCACAATTTGTTTCCAAGAGGCAGCTCTGGGGATGTGGCTCTCATCAGAGTGTCGTTTCGGAACATCAGGTACGACGAGTCCCTTCTCGGATAATAGCGAGCGCAAATCAACTTGAATGACAGCGCCGTTTGTAGTTTGAGTGAGTGCAGAAGGCTCTGGGAAAATAGAGGAGAGAATAGCAGGGCATGGCTGAGACTCGGAGCTGGGTGGCTGGGTCGATGATACAGTCAGTAGCATGCAGCCGTAGCAATCCGAGAGAAAGGCGTATTGAGTGGCTGCGCCGCACATATGATGACTGCAGTAGATTTGTACCTGCATCTTCAGCGAGATAGTCTTCGACAGAAGGGCTATAACGGTTTTGGTGGAGAATAGTAGGGGGATGGTGTGGAGATCTGTTGAGGTGAGATGACCATGAGATGAACTTGGCTTTGGTCTCGAGTGCAAGATGACGAAAAATAGTGCATACTACCTGAGCTGGTAGCGAGGTGTCGTCATCTATCTATTTCCCTCTGAGTGGAATATCCAGTCGCGAATTCGCGCAGCTGTTGTGTTGTCCGTGGTGCAGACGTAGTGTCAACTCTCAATATCACATCAAGTGTCGTGATTTAGGAAGATGACAATACTGTCCTCATGTGGCAACAATGAGCCGTCCCATGCAAATGTGCGCGCAATCGCATTGGTAAGTCTTGCATTCCCTGGGCATAACGTTCAGCAGGAGATTGGTGATTCTGCAGAAGAAGTCCTAGTGGTAGTAAGTCACTTCTACCCCGGTGTCCTCCTTTTCTAACGTCCAAATTTCGTTATCCCCACTGACAATGTTTACATGTGTTATGTTCCAGGTGCACATGGGCCCGGGCCCCCACAGTGCACACTGGCCCTCGCAGCCTGCCCCTCACACTCAAAGCAGTAGCTGAGAAAGAACCTGGTTTTGACTAGGAACGAGGGTTTGACTCAATTAACATAGTTGACACCACAGCCAAATTTTACCCTGGGAATTGGGACTTGCCAAGTACCATGCGCCTGTAATCGTGTATTAACAGCACCATAGCCTTGCAACCGAGAGCTGGATCATCAGTATCCATGTGACTCGTGACTTGTGTGCACAGGTGCAGTGATGTTGTGGATTAGAGTCCAGATAATTTACAGATAGCCTACGTAAGTGTACCGGCCTCGACGTATGCAGGGGTATATGCGTGCTTAACATGTGTTATATATTGATATACTTATATGTCCTAGGAGGTGTCAATCGACTCGAGTGGCGTTACAATGAGTGGACATTGGCTTCCTTTTTTGAATTGTCCAGAAACATATGGCCGTGTAAGAACGCTGTTCAAAGAGGGTGTCAGAATGTATCCTGGATATGATGTGCGCCACTTACACGTTAGCTTTGTAGATTCTTTTGTCTGTTTCAGCAAAGCTGAAAGTCGTCAGAAGGATATAGAGAAATGTCTTCATCTCGATCATAGAGAAACGCATCCCGATGCATGACTGAAGGTCTAAATGAGCGATGTCGACAAAGACTTGAGAGAGCTTACTCTCGGCCCAGCGGAGAAAGTCAGAAGATTAGAGTATAGCCCTGGAAGTGACAGCACATCCTCCGAAAGATGATCCCATCGATCAGGGCTGTAAATTCGTTTCATGAGGTGGTTTAATTAAGCGGGCACAAAAAGCTTACTCGAAATCCCAGGCGTTAGGTCCCCACATACCCTTGTCTAGGTTGAAAGCCTCTACTGGGACGTGCACGAAGCTCCCCTTCGACACGCTTATAGACTTTTGCTCCGAGATCGTGCCGTCGCTCAAGTGGACGGGGTATGATACAGGTATCTCGTCATCTTGCGTTGCAACACGGAGGGAAGAATGGACTGGAGGGACCAAACGCAAGGACTCCCGACAGACATTGTTCAAGAACGGTAGGTTCTGTAGGGTGTTGTGTAGAGACTCAGTTTCTTCAGATGACAACCGGGATATTGGAGTAGTTGGCACGATAGAGAGAAGTTCCGTACGAAGACGAGTTTGCAGGTCTGGATGTTTGGCAAGGAGAAGGAATGTCCACGTTAGAGCGAGAGATGTCGTATCGGACCCTGCGAACATGAAGGTATTAATGTTGTGTAATATATCTTCGTCGGAAATTCGCTGATCTGGTGGAAGGTCTGTTGCAATATTGGATTTCACTACGATTCCGTCAGCCGACCGACTGGAAGAAATGACGGTAGACTCACACAGCAGACTCAGTAAATCTTTACCGGCATATGCGGAACCGCTCTTCTGTCCATCTATAATTCTGGATTTTTTCTGCTGCACTAATTTTCCTGCTACACGACGAATAGTTTCTTGGCATCTGTGGACGGTCTTGGCCCTCTCATCAGGCTGCAGAGCTCAGTCAGGATTGCATTCATGAGGAAATTGATGTAAACGCACGAAAAGGTTATTTAGGATGGGAAAGTAAATCCCCAGAACTGTTCTCACTGCATCTCCTTGCGAGACGGCAATCTCAAACATTTCCTTATACGCAGCGAAGAGTTCGTCCGACTCGTTCTGTATAGCGTTGAAGTTGTAGTCAAAGCCTGTGGGTGATGCATGATGGTCAGGTCAAGGCTGGGTGCAAGGCCCAACATGAGTTACCTGCTAGCCCAATAACGTCGAAAGTAGCTCGGCTGATCCAGTGACAAATATCAATTTCCACTTGGCCGGAGTTCTGCTTTTCTGAGGCTACATTCTCCTCTTTCGCTGCCTGACTCATATTCATCCACTTATCTTTGAGTTCCTCTCCCTTGCTAAAGACAAGTGGCACAAGTGCTCGCATATTCTGGATGGAAAATGCAGGGGTGGCGACACGCCGTTGACGTTTATGGACATGACCTTCTGCAGCCAGCATACCGCACCCAATGAGACTCGTAATGAGTCTTCGAGATTGCCAAGGTTTCTCGTAGATTGTGCTGTTCTTTAGGACGTGTGCAACGGAAACAGGGTCAAGGGGAAGGAGGCGTTCGTCCCACTACGTCAAATAGTCATTTGCGGTTCTCAAATTTTACAGTCCAGTCACTCACAGGACCAAGCCCCCTTATACGGACGTTCCTGCCATATTTCTCCACATAGGCAGCATGAGTCCTGGGTGACCTGAATGGGCTTATGGAATGCGTGAGCAGAGTGGTCTAGTGAGGGAGGTGAAGAACTTACTCGAGAACAGGTGACATGTGGTTGTGCAGTGGCCCATTTAATGGTGGTCCAGCCAACTTTCTGAGGGGATTGTACCGAGGAGCTATAATGACATGGTATACAACATAACTTGTGAGTAATAGAGCAATAGCAGAACAGAAACTGAAGAAAATGAATGAGACTGATATCATGACGCGCTCTACCGTCACCCAGAAGTGGAGAAATTTAGTGGTTCAATGCAACGCCGAAACAACATGGATATATATCTCATGGCTAGAGGACAATAGATTATGTGACACACGGTAACACACGCGTCTGTCACGTTTGTTATTGCATTTCCGATTTCATTCTGGGGTTAGCATGAGGCTTGTTGCAGGCTTGCCAACGTCTGTCGGCCTAAGTCCAATTTCCCTGAATTGATACCTTCAATCCGCAGCGTGCTTCCGTTCATTATGATAGAATTGGCTAATTTGTTTCTAATTTACGGACGTGGCAGTACAATAGCAGGAGGAAGAGGGAAGTCATCGAGGTCCACTGCACTATAGCTGCTTGCCAGGGTCGCTAGAGTTATCTGGGAGCCGAGAAGGTCCCGAAGATCGGGTCGTAGGCCTTCGTATCCTGGGGGAAAAAGTAGGTTTGCGATCAAGGGTGTCGTCATGGTGTTATCGCCGGGTGCATGTTCAGTTTCTGTATCGGATGGCTCATCGTCCTCGTCGCCTGCTGCTTTGAAACCCAGGGACAATAGAATAGGCTTGTCCATCTGCATGCTCCTCGTTTGAACTCTTCGCAGCTCGAACATCTCCTCTCTCAAGCTTTCGCGGTCTGCGCTTGCTCCAGTGTCGACAGTCTGCAAAGATGCCGTGGGTACCAGATCCAAGCCAGAAGGGCTCACGCTCATTCCTGTGGATACAGATTCCAGAAAGCCTACATCATGAGCATCTCCCCGATCTTCACCATATCCCTCCTCGACGATAGAGCCAGCTTCGACTGATTTTCGAATGGTGACAAATGATTTGGCTTGGGATGCCCCGTGGACAGACGATGTGATGGCAATGGAATCTAGAGAACGCTGTATCGCAAGGCCCAACGTAAGGGCGATCTCACTGCCGCTCTGGCTGTGACAGTCATCTTCACACTCCTCGAGTATGCAATGCAAAAGCGGCCTCGGGTAACTTAAGGAGTTCGATTCTGGCGTATATGAAAAATCTGACCACGTCGTCCGCTGCGGCAACTCCGCTGATCGATTTGCAGGAGTCCGTGATGCATGCGATGTCTCCGTTGGGGATTCCGCGTTCTTGTGATGCAAGATGGTCCGAGCCTTCCGGAAGATCCGCGAGAACAAGGAGGGTGTCGTTCTCTTCACGGGACGAGTCGCGTGTTTTAGATGAAACGCCAAACTCTCTATGGACGTGGGCGAATTCTGAAGCGACGATGTAGATGAATCTGGACTCTTCTCATCGAAGACCTCCTTCCCTTTGTCCGGCACTAAGTCTGTCCCGTCCTTGTCACTCCCCTCTCTAGTTTCCTGGCGACGTCTCCGCCGCCTCATGATCTCTCCTCCGACGATAACGCCTACCAGACTGCCCATGACCACAATGGCAACGACAACCGCCACTAGCGCATTGCCTCCCGACCTCTCGTTTGGAATTGTAGGAGGCAATTGCTGTGCAAGAATTGCCGTTGGCGCCTGCTCTGCCGTGATGAGTTGCCCGAGCAAGAAGGCACCACTCGCCGTACTTTCCGGGTGTGGTGTAGACGCCGATTCCGCTGGAAGCATGGATGTTGGATATGTAAAGAATGAATTGTACCTGGCAAGTGTCGTATTGATTGCCCCCTCATAGGGAGCTCGATGCGCATGTCCGAATATGCGGTAGTGAATTTTGCGTTTCCCCGTACCTGTAGCGAACGTCGTGGCGGTAGTCGGAGGCATTGCTTATAATGCCAGGTGGGCTGATAGCACGGCGAGTAGGCGGTAATACAATAAACAGGTAGTGGTGGAAGCGGTGAGGATGAAGGTGGGACAACCTCTGCAGTACTATCTATGATCACTTGCAAGGTGGCTGACCCGCCCCTCAAATAAACTTAATTTGACGCATTTCCTCGGCACCCAAAGTAACCTTCGTGTTCTTCGTAATTCCAATTAAGCAGCTGCAGTTGGGTCATAATGCATAATGCATAATGTTGCGACCAAAAATGTAAACCCGCACCGCCAAAACAAAATAAATCTAGCAGCAACTGGTTTCGATCCAGTGACCTCAGGGTTATGAGCCCTGCACGCTTCCACTGCGTCATGCTGCTGTTATTTATTTGGCAGAGTTTGCCTATATTACAATCGCTGACCATCTTGTCTAGCAGGAAGATTTAACTTTGTCGAGTTCGCTGAGCAACAGTAAATTAACGGTCCTCGATAGAGAGTCATAGAGTTGGTGAATACTTTAAGACTAAGACTTTGCAGAAACAAAGGGACTTCGAAAGCTTTGGGTGAAATACACACTGGATTCGACAACGAACAGACTGATGCAGAGTGTCTTGAACAAGACGCTTTGCATCAGTCTGTTCGTGTAGCGGGTGAACTCGTAAGTAAGAAACACTGGATGAGATCGGCGCGAACGTGTTCGACACGCTGTGCGATCGTGACGTGTGAAGATGTGAAAAGGGTATTCGATTATGGACAATCCGCATGATGGAGAAAGTACTTCCAACTCCGCACTAAATGGAAGCACGATGAAAGAAGGATCAGGTAGTAACAGAACAGAGGCCAGGCTAGATAAAGCATCAACTAGGAAATTTAGGAGCTTTCACAACATCAGAGATGATGATACCAATCCTAGAAGATGCACATTAGTACATTTGGTTGACTTCGTTGTTCAGAAATCAATCGGAGTGGCACAATCGTCCACTGGCATCCTGAGTAGCATGTCGAAGCTGAGCGCTGAGACAGCTGGTCACCCAACAGTTCTGCTCATCCATCTGGACCAGTTGGTGGGGAGCACAATGGGAAAATTCCGTTTATGAAACGAAGAATTGCAATGCACCAGGTGGCTGATAAAGCAATGGTTCTTCATCGAAATCACCATTTCCCTATCACCAATCTGGGCTGTCCGTATGGATGGACTACGAGGGGAGAACAAGTAGGTTTTGGGGAGTCAGAGCGCACCCTATACAAAAGCTCATATAAAAGCTTGCCTCGAGCGTTGAAACACATGGTTGGTTTGATCGACAGATGAGCTCGTCGTTCTGGGGTGGGGTGGGGATAAAGTCTAGGACTAGACGCAGATCAATAACTAAGCGAGTCGATGCATGAGCGCTGCTGTATCGACGGTCAGCCTAGCATATGTCATTGAGAGTCTAGTGGAACAGGGTGAACAACTTACAGCTGGTCAAAATCAGACGTTTTTGATAAGCCGCGTCTCCATCACCAGTGGCAATTTTTAGAGTGCAGTTGGAACGCGCAGATCAGCGTGGGTGCATATGGGCAGGCGTTGTCAGATCGGAAGTCTGGAGAGAGGACGTGTAGGAAATGAATATTGCTCGCTTAGTAAGCACTAGTTTGATCTCGCTGCGTTCTCGCAAGTTTGCATAAGGCTCACACTGCTTACACCTGCCCATCAAATGGCTGAGCATGGCGGTATGATAAAGGTCCCGACAAAGGTGTTCATCTGATGGACCTCGCTTTTGTTTCGCAACCTTTACCAGCTACAGCTCAGATCGGAAATGAAAAATATCACTGAAACACAATAGCCATCGACACGAACCTGTACAATCAGTTCTTGCGTGTTACCGTAGGCTTCTTGTCTCCCATGTGCGATTTCTCTTTCAACCTGGCGTCTTTTATTTAACGGATATCAACTACACAGCCTGACTCGGCACTGCTAAGCACGACCGTCAGAGTAAAGCAACGAACGAGATACAGACATGGATACATCCATACACCCGTTGGCATTGATCATAGTCGTTCCTGGAGCAAGCAGATGATCACTTGCTAGTCAATGAAGTGTCTGATAGAAGCTGTGGGAACCGGGGAAACCGAGGAAGATTTGAAGATATCTATAAATCTATAAGAACTGACGCCGCAACCACTGGTTTGGAGAAAACAAGAACGAATTACCGTTTCGTTCGTTCAAGTTCTCTGAAGTATCGCAGTATCATTGACCAATAATATCACAATTGAGTTGTACATCAGATAAGAGCAGAAACTTTTACATAGGCCGATGGTTTCGCACACACCTACATTCCCTCAAACTTCACCAGCAGTACTCGTCCCACTCATCGACATCGACAAATCTACCCGAGTGTCTAACATCATTGTTGACATGGGTGCGTGGACATGTTCGTTGCTACGTCGAAGGCGGAATAGAATTCGTGATGCCAGGACGCTATGAGTGACCAGCTGTAACCTAGCGCAGTGGGTTCAAGATCAACTAGCAGTCAGTGTGCAGCCGGTGACGTACGCGTCAAACATATTGCTGTAGGCGCTCTGCAGAAAAAAACAGAAAGTTAGCGAGTCGTAGGATTTGATAGATTAGACGCGTACTGGAAGTGCACCCTCAAAGATAACATTAGCGAGTGTGACGGCTTCCTTGAACGCGTTACCAATAATATCTCAAGAGCCAACTATTTCCACACACCGAGGATGCACAACATGTAGAACATGCCATCGTGGTATAGGGTTACTACAATTCCGCTCTGAAAATTTCTATAGTCATGAACCCTCTTATATACATTAAGTATCAGCATTACTGACAAGTTGTTATAGGTGAGAAGGCCAATAAATAGCTTTGGATAATCACTGACCGCTTTCGTACATCGCCAAGAACATGTATACGATCGCAGCATTGCGTGTGCTCTCGAAGTAACAGGTTCCTATGGGGGGCTCCTCTGATAGTCATATTAGAGCGACTTTCGTTCGTGAACACCAATGAACTCACCTCCTGGAATCAACATCGTAGGACTGAGGTCTGCGGCAAAGACGGCGGCAACTGTCAACTATGCAATAATAAAAATCTATGCGATCATTCCTGCTCTGTAAAACACGCACCACAGCATAAACCAATAAACCGATCAGCAATTTTTTACTCTTTTGCCAGAATGCCCAGGTCCGAATAACTAGCAAGGCTACCAAGGACGTGAGATCCACTGTGCTCTTAACATGCATGTAGAACGCGCACCTTCCGCAGCAGTGATACTTATGACGTGAACGACTGAAATTCACATCGTTCAATTTGCATGAGTTTATGAACCGTTTGGCAAGTAGACTCACTATATCCTTCCACAGTAGAGGCACACTTTCTCCATGCAATCAGCTTAGCATAGGAACTATTCGCCACCCAAGCTTACCTGATCGCTGACACGTAGTGCATCTAAAATATGCTCATCAGGAACGCACAAGATAAGGAGAATCGGAGTAGATCACTCGCCATATGCGATCATTCCAACACCCGCGAAAGGCAAATATCGGGAGATGACGAATATGACACGAGTTAAATCCCATGGTTTGAACCAGGTCCATTGCACCTGTGGGGAGTGATCAGGACAATACTCGCAAACAGACTGATTTTTTCTCGACCTCTTCGGAAAAAGTGATGCAATAATCAAACACCTGCAACGTCGAAAGAGGTGGAAACACAAGAAATGTGTTTGATACTCACGAGGATTGCAAGACTACCCACTAAAAATAGTCAATGCCGTCGTTCAGTACTCAGTTTTCAGACGATCCGCGGACACTCACAATTGGCGTACTAAATCATAATGTTAACTTCGAGTTTATCAGAGGCAAGCCACCCTTCACTCACCTTGACCGTCTGCAACTTCGTTATGTCTGAGACCGATAGTAGGGAAGACATATCAGGATAATATCGGTACTCAGTATGCACCTTGTAGTACGTGTCGATCCGCAAGTCCTGAATAGAGCGACGGCGAGCATTACTTAAGTGCGATAAAATTCGATGGGCATTAGTATTAATTTAGTGGACTGAAACTACCCAGTTATTTTAAGCCTGACTAGTACAAACCTGCAGTGAGAGATAATAATAGGATCTAGGTGCCATGCACTATAATACGAGATGTCGAGGATTGAAAAATGATGCATAGCAATATTTGTTGACTCGGATCATTGGTGCTCCCGATGACGGTACCAATAGATGGTGCCATCGAATATAATGATCCAGGGGTCAATAGAATGCAGGTGCCTTGGAGCGGGTCAAGTTCGTGACGACTGCGGTCACTGCGCAGCCACGGAAGCCATCTTTCAGTCTGGTAACTGGTTTCAAATTGGCACCAACGACGGTCGCGGTAAGTGTACAACATAGCGGCTGCACTAGAGGATTGGTCCAGCCGTCCTTGTCATTTTGAGGCAACAATTTGCTGCAGTTGCAGCGCTGCAGTCAACACTGCAGTGGGGAGCCACGCATATGATAGGCAAATATTGTGACTGATGCTATGATGCTTGGAATGATGCATCAAAATTCTCGAAAAGGGAAACATCCCACGCTCGTTCATCATGCCATATCTTTTACCTCCGCACGTCTACCAAGTTATAACTTCCTCACTAGCTCGTTCTCTATCTGGCAGCTACTAAGACCGGCCAATAAACCATAATATCACAATCGAGTTATACCTTAGATAAGAGTATTTGCTTCTCGTTTGACAGAGGCCGATGGTTCCACACCTACATTCCCTCAAACTTCACGGGTAGTACCCATTCCACTCATCGGCATTGACGAAGGTCGTAAATAGTTTACCTGAGTGTCTAATGCCATTACTAACATGGAAATGGACGGTACGCGGACACGTTCGTTGCTATCTCGAAGACGGAATAGAATTCGTGATGCCAGGACGCTGTGAACAACCAGCTGTAGCCTAGTGCAGTGGGTTCAAGATCAACTAGTGGTCAGTGCAGCCAGTGACGTACGAGTCAAACATATTGCTATAGGCGCTCTACAGAAAAGAACAGAAAGTTAGCGAATCATAGGATTTGATAGATCAGACGCGTACTGGAAGTGCACCCTCAAAGATAACATTAGCGAGTGTGACGGCTTCCTTAAACGTATTAGTCAATGACATCTCGAGAGCCAACTATTTCCACACACCGAGGATGCACAACATGTAGAACATGCCACCGTGGTATAGGGTTACTACAATTCCGCTCTGAAAGTCTTTATAGTCGTAAACCCTCTTATATACATTGAGGATCAGCATCACTACCAAGTCGTTATGGGTAAGAATGCCAATAGATAGCTTTGGACGATCACTGACCACTTTCAAATATCGCCAAGATTAAGTACACGATCGCAGCGTTGCGTGTGCTCTCGAAGTAACAGGTTCCTAGGGGGGGCTCCTCTGATAGTCATATTAGAGCGACTTTTGTTCGTGAACACCAATGAACTCACCTCCTGGAATCAACATTGTAGGAGTCAAGTCTATGGCAATGACTGCAATGATTGACAACTATGCAATAATAAAAATCTATGCTATCATTCCTGCTCTGTGAAACACGCACCACAATATAAACAACTAACCCGATCAGCAACTTTTTACTCCTTTGCCAGAATGCCCAGGTCCGAATAACTAGCAAGACTAACAAGGAGGGGCCGAACTGAGACCCACTGCGCTCTTAACATGCATGTAGAACGCGCACCTTCCGCAGCAATGATACTTATGACGCGAATGACTGAAATTCACGTTGTTCAAGTTGCATGAACAGTGGCAGGTAGACTCACTATATCCTTCCACAATAGATGTACACTCCCCATGTAATCAGCTCAGCGTAGAAAATATTCGCCACCCAAGCTTACCTGATCGCTGACACGTAGTGCATCTAATATATGCCCATCAGCAAGACAAGATAAGGAGAATCGAAGTGGGTCACTCACCATATGCAGTCATTCCAACCCTCGCGAAAGGCAAATATCGGGAGATGATGAATATGACACGAGTTACATCCCATGGTCTAAACCAGGTCCATTGTACCTGTGGGGAGTGGTCAGAACAACAGTCGCGAACAAACAGATATTTCCTCGACCTCTTCGGAAAAAGTGATGCAATAATCAAACACCTGCGACGTCGAAAGAAATTTGAGGTGGAAACACAAGAAATGTGTTTGATACTCACGAGGATTGCAAGACCACCCACTAGAAAAATAGTCAATGCCGTCGTTCAGTCTTCAGACGATCCGCGGACACTCACAATTGGCGTACTGAATCAGACGTAATGTTAACCTCAAGTTTATCAGAGGCAAGCCGTCCTTTACTCACCTTGGCAGTCTGCAACTCCGTTAGGTCTGAGACCGATAGTAGGGAAGACATATCAGGATAATTTCAGTACTCAGATGTGCCTTGTAGAAGCACCTATTCGCAAGTCCTGAACGGAGCCCCAATAAACCTGCAAGCATTACTTAAGTACCATATTCGATGGAGCCCACGAACCGATGCGGCACAGCCAAAGCTGCAGCGATAGTCACCAGAGATAGTAAGAGGCGCCATGCACTATAATGTGATGTGTCGAGGATTGCAATGACTGCAAACTATAAAGTCTCACCGGTTTATCCGGCGCCACCGTGGGCAAAGTCGAAAATGATATATGATCTGTGAGATGCAACTTGAATTCCGGTGGAAAACAACGCAACAGTTACGGGAAATCGAATCAGCAAAGATGACTCTGGGATATAATTGAAGGAAACCAGTACTGAAATCAGATCAGTGCCAGACAAGAATGTTACCTGCTTGATCAATGATGTTACTACATCCCGAAGTCGTGATAAATGATGGTACCAGTCAATTGAACTACATTCCAAGGCAGGCTATGGCACCACTGTGAAAATGATACATAACCATGCCAGTGGGCACTTCTATTGTTTCTATCGCCGATGGGTTCTGATTATCTATCAGCGAAGCAGCTGCGTGCTACTTTCATGTCGATAGACCGGATTTTGCCTTGTTCCGAAGCACTGGATCGGCGCTCGGAGGATGTACAATCCTCGCAATCATCAATGCTGGTATCGATTATCCTTGTCGTTTAGGATTGATTGCTGAAGCAGTTATATTGTATCCTCCACCCAAGGAGGTGGTCAGCACATTGACCGACCTTCGACGAGTGTCGCCTGCATGAGTTGGCATTTAGCTAGTAAGTACGTATCATTCACAATTCTCTTGCCCTTATGGTGAAGGGCCAGGTAATAACGACAACAAGATATAGCGCCACGGCTCAGTCATTCTGGTTCCATGATACCCTTCGTCACCTGTGTGACACCATTAGTGTTACTAATTAGTAACGAACATGTGATGTGATGTTTGTTACTAACTAGGGGGGAAAGTCTATGCTGCAGTACTTCAGCAAGTTCTGCAGCACTCGGCAGTAACTTAGGTATGGGTAGAATATTAGTTATCGGACAAAGCCGAGAGCATAAGTTACCGCTGGCAATGCATGGTTGCTACTTCCCTGACACCTCCTCACCTTTTCCCACGTCCTTCACACCTTCGTGCTCATCACAGGGCATGATGCGCACGAAATACCCTTCAAACTCAACCATTTTTGAACGTTTCTTTTTGCAACTTCGTTTATTTGATATATATGTAGTTTATATCATGTTAATGGTAATTCTTTTTTATTGTTCAGTATTGGGACTTAACCGCAACAGGCACTACCTTCTTTCCACCATCCTGTCACTGATCATGCGCGAATGAAGATGTCAACTTCCTCGTGGGTTCAAGATTGACCATCTCTCGGACAAAACTCTCCCTCTACCTGCGTACCAGTCACTGACTCATTAATGCAGATCAGGTGTGAGTGTTCGGCAGAATAATGGCGCTGAGCAGAACAAATAAGAGGTGTGTGCTTATGACTCACTGTCTCCTTCTCTCAACTTCTATAGAAGAAAACAGCCTGCATATGCGAACACTGCTTGCAGAGGCCCACCTTGAGGCAGGACCTGACTATGTTGACAACGACCACAATGAACCAATGTTCCACAATGAAGATGCAGGCGAGCAATGGGTAGGTAATGATGGCGAAGAAAATGTAGATGGTCTGTTTGTTCTCTGAGTTTCTTTTGAACGTCAGCTTCACAATGGTAAGTGCTCTAACTCTTGAATTATATTCGTTAACACTACTACCAGGGCTGTTTCAAATTGTCAGCAAGACAAACGGACTTGTACTCAGCGTAACCATCTTGCTAACACTGCTTGGACACAGCAGATACCTACTCTTGTTGAAGCGTATCTATGCTGGAAACATGAACCTCCAAAATCATTGTGCTGAAGATCTAGTCACCACACTTTCACTGTGAGCGCGGGTGGGCATAATGGGTAG